>MU129055.1:0-139901 GCA_014904985.1 Hydnum rufescens UP504
ACGAGCTTAAGGACCACTGTGCTCATTTCTGCCTAGTCCCTTCCAGGCTGCTGGACCACTCCTCCGACATCCCTAACCTCCTTATCTCATTCTTGCCTGGATTCTTGCGGACTTAGCCAGACTTACACCAGACTTAGCCGGAATTATTTGTGTTTACATTTGTTTGGTGCCCTCATCGCAGCGTGGCCCTGACATGCACACATGCTGACCACTGCATTTATTCACTCCACTGTGGCAACTCCACAGTCATCATTCCACTCTATGTCGATGACCTCATGATTGGTTACAACATGGATGCTGACATGATTTGAGTACACACCAAGCTTGAACAACATTTCGAAATGGTTGACCTAGGGGAACTGACCTGGGTGGTGGGAATGCACATCTCTGATGACATTAGGCATGGCCGACTCACCGTTGACCAATCTCAATATCTGCGCAAGGTCTTGATGAGGTTTGGGATGGATGAGTCCAATGCTGTCACCACCCCCTTGCCCAAAAAGCTTGTTTTGCTGGCTGCAACTGATGCGGAAGCAGAAGAGGCTTGCAACTTCCTGTATCTTGAAGCCATTGGATTGCTCATGTATGCTATGACAGGAACCTGCCCCAACATCGCCTATGCTGTCAGTGCCCTATCCCGATTCACTACCTGCCCTGGCAGTAAACACATTGCTGCAATCAAACACCTCTTCCGCTATCTCCAAGGCACCATCAACCTTGGCATTACATTCTCATGCAATGGCAGAGGCCTCATTGGGTACAGTGACTCAGATTATGCAATGGACCCCACCACTCACAAATCCATATCTGGTGCTGCATTCATGCTGGCAGGGGGACTGGTCTCCTGGAGCTCCAAACAGCAGCCCCTGGTTGGACTATCCACAATGGAGGTTGAGTACATTGCAGCTGCCGAGGCCTGCAAAGAAATTGTCTGGCTGCGCCACTTACTTCATGAACTCAGCCAAGACACTTCCTCAGCCACCACACTGTTCATTGACAACTGCAGCGCTCTTCTCCTTGCCAAAAACCCTGTCAATCACTCCCATACCAAGCACATTGACACTCACTACCATTTCATCCGCCAATGCATTGCCACCAATTCCATTAACACTCAATTAATCCCCACAGCCGACAACCCTGCCAACATCTGCACAAAACCACTAGGGAAGCAGAAGCTGACACATCTACGCAACCTCCTTGGACTATCTGAGGTCACTCCATAGGACCCAACTCTAGGGGGCACTTGGAGCAAGGGGGCATGTTGAGCATCAGATGCTCCAAGCACCAATCTGAAGTCCGCTTGCCACTACAGGCAAGTAACTCCACTTGCCAATAGCAGCCCATGGCCTGATCTCCTATATATACCCAATGTTTTCCTGCAGCGCAATAACTGTTTCTACACCAGTGATTGCGCTACAGGCAAGCTCCTTTGTCCACCTGTAATCACACCTTCCATAGTCTAATCTATAACCATTTCTACACTGGTGATCGCACTACAGGCAAGCTCCTTTGTCCACCTGTAATCACACCTTCCGTAGTCTAATCTATAACTGTTTCTATGCTGGTGATCATGCTACACCCTCAACCCCGTGACCTAGATCCTATTGCTAATCGCTTTTACCTGAAGAAACACTATGTGGATGCTTTGGCCACCTTCATTGGATCTGCGAGCACCACTGCCCAGAGGTGGTATTCCCATATACAGAGAAATGGATTCCATGTCCCTGTTCCTCTCCCATCATGTGAATATCCCAGTGCCAACTTCTGATGCCATTTTGAGCACCATGATACCAAAGTGCAAATCATGGCAGATGTGGAGATATTCCTTCAGCATGGTTACTTGTGTTGAGGGTATGCACAATGGTTGATGCACAAGTTCGTTGCCTGCCTCTTGCAAGACCTCAGGATGCCTTGTCCCCATTTTGGCGTTGATGACAAACTCATTGGTGCTGTTTTCTGCATGGAGGATTTGGAGGACTCCTGTGTCTCTGGAGTCATCAGAGGATTGGAATGAGATGGGGTACCTGTGTTTGCAGTGACCATTTTGGAACCATGGTCCAAGACAGTTTGGGACAGGATACCATGTTTGAAGACACCTTGGCAAAATATGACCAATGTCTCACCAGGACTGGAGCATGACTTCCTTCTTATATCAGTGGAGTATGCAGTCCCCTTTGATCATTCATTTCCTTGGTTCTCAGCCCCTGCATACAGCTATCCAGGGTTCTACTACCAATACAGGGACAAGAAATATTATGAAGAGCAGGCTTTTCTCAAAGCATTGGTAGTGGTAGACCCCCAACAAGAGTCCATACTGCTATTGACAAAGTCATATGAAGTGGTGGCAAAGTTCTTGGGCCCAGGGCCCTTTTTCTGTGCTTGAAATCCTCCCATCTGTCTTCCCACTTACAAATCCCAATGTGCCTGGTGCACTGGAATCAGCTCATATTAACCCTCCTTTGGACCCATTACTCACCACCTCAGCTCTTGGTGAGCTTATGGCTTATCATCTTTATTTGGCTCCACCCCAGATGGTTTTGGATAATGTGAGTGACTTTCAAGCTTTTCTGTACATTTGAATCTAATACCTTTCTCCTGGCTTAGGTCCAGAGCATGGCTCATAGGAAGTATGGGCAGAGGCCATGGCCTCCACACCTCCCTTCTGAAGGAGGTTTCATCATGTTTCAAGATGGCACCCCAGTCAATGATGATGCAATCAACTCATATATCAATGTCCTGAAGATGTTTGTGCACCCTAGCATCCATGTCTTCAACACCTTTTTCTTTTCACACTTACTTGATGGTTTTGACAAAGTGGCAACATGGCACAAGGATCTTTGTCATCCTGTGTTTACACACACATGGAGCAAATTATCATACCAATCCATCTCAAATCCCAGAGTCACTGGGCAACTGTTTCTATTGACTTTAAGAGATGTATTGTCACATACATGGACTTGATATTTCTGCCTTCCACCTTTGAATTTGTTACAGAGATCATGCGGAAATACTTAGCAGACCTCACTGCACTCAAGATGTGTTCATTTGACCTTGAGGCATGGACTTTCATTGGGTCTAAGGATACTGTTCATCAGGTCTTCCGTTGTTGGTTCTTTTCTGACTATGATTCCCTAGTCTCCACAGCAGACAGGAACTGTGGATTGTGGTGTTTTTTTAATTGCAAACATCTGCAACTGCACTGGGATTCAGCCTTGGAAAGTTCTTTGCCCAACTGAGGTGCCTTTGGCAAGGCTTCAGTTTATGGTCGATGTGGTTTGGGGAGTTATCAATTATCCCCAGGGATATGACCATGCATTACAGTCAATTTTCCCATCACACAGCCCTCCAGCTTTCATCCTCCCCAATGAGCCTAATTACATCCATGTCCCCCATCCCACTCTCCCCCATCCTGTCCCCAAGATCATGCCTGCTCCCATGCCTGCTGTCACCACTGTTACCCCTTCCAGACATAATGAACAACCATCCCCCCAACAGCATTCATGGGGTGATATCACAGAGAATGAAGGGCACAATTTAATTTGGAATGCTGCTGTGGGTGATGTTGCATCATACCAGAGGATCATGGTTGTCCTTGATCACCATGTAAGGGTGAAGAACAAAGATGCAACACCTTTAGCTCAGTATCTCAGGGCACATTGGAGGGGTAAAGCATGAGGTGTCTATGATCAGGATTTTGATTGGCAAGAGCATTCCCATATGTGGACAATTTCCTGTTCTCAACCTGGGGATGATTATTCGTTGCATCATGGTGAGGGTGGTTCTCATTGCAACATTCAGGATCGTTCTTGCTCCCCCCCTATAGGGTCCTTGTGAGATGCTGGATTACTTCCCAGTGATTGGAGTGAGTCTGTTCATGCCGAGTCATCCTCACATCATGGGAGGCATCTGGTGGATGCCAAAGAGCAATCCACAATGGAGATGAACTTCACTGCCATCTCTGTTGATGATGTGGCCATGGCAACTGCTTCTGCACCTCCCATTATTGCCCCTCCTGTCATTGCCTCCCCTGTTGTTCCTCCTCCCATTGTCCCTCCCATTGCCCCTGCTGCCACCATCATCCCTCATGTTGCTGTTGCTCCTCCTGTCATCACCCCTGCTCCTGCTGTTGTCCCCTCTCCCATCATTGTCGACCCCCCATCACCATTGCCCCACCTCTTGCTGTTGCCTCCCCTTCTGCCATTGTCTTGCCTGTCATTGCCTCTCCTGCCATTGCCTCACCTGCCATCACCCTTCCTGCTGTGGTCCCTCCCACCATCGCCCCTCCTGCAGTCACCCCTGCTGCTACCCCTTCTCTTGCTGTTGTCTCCCCTTCTGCCATTGTCCCTCCTGCTGTTGCCTCTCCTGCTGTCACCCTTCCTGCTGTTGACCCTCCTGTCATCAGCCCTCCTGCCATCACCCCTGCTGCTGCTGCTGCCATTGTCCCTCCTCCCCCCATTGTTCCCCCCTCGCCCTTGCCTCTCCTTCTACCATTACCCCTTCTCCTGTTGCTGGCCCTCCTGCTGCAGCTGCTATCCCTGTCTTAGGGACTTGGTATGCTGTTACCATCAACAAATTTCAGGTTGATGGATCTGAGGGCCAGAATGCTCTCCCCTACAAGCAAGAGACCTTGGAAGAATTTTGTTCAATGGGTGCATTGGCAATGAGTTGCTCTTGTGTTAACAAAAAGTGGTTGAAGAAACAAGGACGAATTGTGTACAGGATGTCCACCTATTTTAAGGACTACATGCTGGGACAAGAAGTCTTGGAGAGCACTCGGGCAAGAGCCAAGGCCCAGAATTATTTGGGTGTTGAGTTGATAATGCTCCCCAGCATTGACTATACTCAAATTGGGTGTCAGGCCATGGACTTGTCTTATGCCTCTGTGGTGTATGATCGAGCATGATCATCGGAAGAACGAGATGCCTTACTTGCAGTTGCACCCCGTATTCACATCAATTCAGCACAGATGGGTCCCCAATTCCTTGAACATGACCTTTACCCCATCCCTCCCCAACTGGTGTCTCATAGTCCACACAAAATGGCAGCATGTTCATTCACCATGCAGGATTTTGAGCTTCACATTGCCCTCCAAGAACAGAGTGAAGGTAGCCACTCTGTCAGTCTCACACTTTGATGGTTTATGATGTTGCTTCATGCCTTCTGGGAAAGAAAGCCTGGGACATTTGTGAGCAGACTCTCTCCCTCACATGTGACTCTTTGCAATGAGCTGGTATGAGTTCTTGGCTGGTTTGGATACACTGAAGAGTTCAGAGTGTGGGAGACTTTCAGGATTAGATCCAACATGAAATGGCATCTGGTGCTCAAAATCCCCTAACATTATTATTTTTATCCTGTTATAATTGCATTGTTTGTTTGGTCACATTGGCAGAATCCAAGGTGTTTGAACTAGATGGCTTTGTCATTTTTGGGGTCTCTCCAGTCCATCTTAATCAACTTCAAGCTAGACGTTGGGCTGCACTTCATGTTGTGGCTTTCTGTTGGCAGGAGTTGTTATTTGGTCTCATCCTATCACTCACCAGGCCATGGTTTTTCCATCACTTTTCATGCATGGTCTCTCCAATCCATCTTAATCAACTTCAGGCTAGACATCAGGCTACACTTTGTGTTGTGGCTTTCCATCGGCAGGAGTTGCTATTTGATCTCACCCTATCACTTGTCAGGTCCACAAATTCTCCATCATTTTTTTTATGCATTTTCATGATCTCCCCAATCCATCTCAGTCAACTTCAAGCTATACATTGGGCTACACTCTGTGTCATGGCTTTCCATTAGCAGGAGTTTTTATTCAATCTCGCTCCATCACTTGTGAAGTTGTGCAGTTTTCATTGGTTTTCACACATTTTTGCAGTCTCTCCAGTCCATCTCAATCAACTTTGAGCTACACTTCATGTTGTGGCTTTCTGTTGCAGGAGTTCTCACTCATAACAATAGCATTATTCTCCATTCATGCATCTATTTTCATTGTCTGTGGAGTAAAGCTGACAGGATATGCTCTGCTAGATCCTCCCATCAATATCTTGTGCATCATATGGCTCATGTGCAACAAGGATCAGAGCAACCTGTGGTGCCGTGCCTTTCTGGTTCACATCATCTTGTGCCTGAGGTGGTCATTCGCCTTGGCTGTCCTCCCACACCCCATCTCCCACACCCATCTCCCACACCCCATCCTCCCACACCCCATCCTCCCACACCCCATCCTCCCACACCCATCCTCCCACACCCCATCCTCCCACACCCCATCCTCCCACACCCCATCCTCCCACACCCCATCCTCCCACACCCCATCCTCCCACACCCATCCTCCCACACCCATCCTCCACACCCCATCCTCCCACACCCCATCCTCCCACACCCCATCCTCCCACACCCCATCCTCCCACACTCCCTCCTGTGTCTATGCCTATGCCAACTCAGTCTTCTCATAATACCCCATCTGATCAGTCACTGCAGTCAACCTTCCAAGGGCAGACTCTCAGATTTTCGAAATGCCTGACATCCAAACTAAAGTCCACAACGGCTCATACCAAAGTGAGGTCCAAGGCTGGGGAGAAAGATCCAACAGCCTCAAAGTTTGCAGTGCATGGAGTGACTTCTGGGAGGGATAAGGTTGGATATTCTTGAAATGGGTCTCCAAGTCTTTCCTTGACCAGCCATGACATTCATTCCTCCCTTCCCATTCTGAGTCTCCACCCATCTAAACCCATTGTGGACTCGGCTTCTAACCCCCTCCAACCTCCTCTCACTGAATCTAAAAATGCTGCAATGTCAATCTCAGCTCGAAATTCTAGCAATCAATTGACTTCAATATCACAGTCAACCTCAAAATCTGCCCTGCCTTCCCTGGAACATACCAAGGATTGTGGGGTTGATGTCAAGGACTTGCAGATGTTCTGGGGTGATGATTATATCATGGCAAACACAATGTTAGGCATTGAGAGCTCAGGATCTGATGCTGATGCTGATTGGGACCCCGCAATATCTACTGGTGGCAAGGACCTAAGTGACAGAGAACACTTCAGTGATGCCAATAGTGCCAAAGATGTTCATGTGTGATCTATGGGCAAAGAGCCCAGCCCTGTGTGCTCAGTTGCCAAGAAGGCCTCTCCTGGGCCTTGTGGACATGGAGGTAGATTCTTGCAAGCTCAGTTGGACGAGGTTGAAAAGCATGCTGAACTGTTCCAGGGTGCAATGGCTAGCTTGGCCAAGTTGTGGGGCTGTCATATTTCAATACTATATCGAGTGGCTAAAGTGGCAGGAGCTCTGAAGAAGCATTGATGACCAAATGCTTGGAATTCGTTTCAACATCAACAAAAGAAGTTGAAGAAGACCCCCTCTGGTCTCAGTGTGTAGGTTTAATATTTGTTGCTCTACTCATTTTCTGATGCCTTATATAGGAAAAGGAGGTGCAATCATATGTCAACACCTTCAGCCAACATATGTCAAGCTGTGAGCTTGGGGGGCCCAGTTCTGAGGCCTGGCATGAGCATTGCAATACCCTTATAGACAATCTCAGTACAGAGAAAGCATCTGATACAGCTTGTATTGCCATGTCTGGAGGTGATGTGGCCCATCAGATGGCCTTATCCTGATCAAAAATTGATAGTGAGGTATGTACTATTCTACATATTTATTCATTCTGTGCTACATGGGCTAACATGCTGATGTCTAGGGACAGGCACTTCATCAGATCAGGGTTCATCTCATGTACTTGATGGTGTTGGACCTCACCTCCTCAACAGCAGCACATGGCCAGAACTCAATTAACTTCAACAGTGAGGAACTAAGGGCATGGGTGGACCATGAATGGAATTCTCATGACACTCCTGAAATGAAGAAACCCTTGCCTCACTGATACATATATTCTAGAGTGAAAGGGGGTGGCTGAAGACCTTGTTAAATTCCACAAGGATCAGGATGAGGCTACTTGCACTAAGGAGATGAAGGATCAGTACACCTTATGGAAGGCTGTCTCAGCAGATTTATGAAGGATGCTTTGTATGTATCCTTTGAAAGATCCACTGTTGAGATTTCTCATGAACCTACCTCATGTCTCAGGATCACTGCAATTGGACTACAAGACTATGCCCTGGTCATTGATTGTTCAGAAAATGAGGTTGTCATGAATCTGCTGTGTCTGTTGGCCAGATGTTGAGGGTATGCCTTTGCTTGGCACATTTGGTTTGGATGACCTCAAGACACATCATTGGCGACTGCTTTATGATGCGATACACTCTACTGATGTGTTCACAACTCTCTGTTTTGAATGAATTAGTGACTATGGTATGTCCTACCATTATAGTATTCTTGGATTTGATTACTGAATGGTTTTTTGGTAGACCTGGGTGATGATGATATCCTAGTCACTGGGATGAACAATGTGCCATTGCTCACTGTGTGGCAGGCAGAAGGCCTCCAAAAGGGGAAGAAGCATAAGATAGTGGAGGCTGAGGTTACTGATGAGCATGCCAACAAAGGGTCTGGGTCAAAGGTTCTGCAAGTGGTTCCACCTTCTGTTTCCAGCAGGCTGAAGCCAGCAAAGAGGAAAGGGAAAGGGAGACTAACCCTAAAGTCCCTCCCTTACATTGATGATGCCTCTGATGTGCCTGTGACACCTGCAATTTCAGTCCATGAACCTGAACCATCTCTATCAAACTCATCTTTGCCTGAGACAATGCCAATTCCTACAGCCTTGCCAACTCCTCTGACAGACACAGGAGTTAATCCTTTCAGCTCAAAACCTGGCTCAACACCATCATATTTTCCATCATCTCTTCTTCCACCTTCGTCCACTCTTCTGCCTTCAACCAGTCTTCCACCTTCAACCACTCCTCCACCCTTGTCCACTCTGCCTCTGTCATCTACACTCCTCCCATCATCAACTTTTCCACCATTGTCTACTTTTCTGCCATCTACTTTTCCATCATTGTCAGCCTGGTCAGCCAATTATCAGTATCTAATTAGATACTTTGAAGGTTGCATTTATATGCTCTAACTATATATCAGACCTGGGGGCCCCCAGGGGCCCCTGCAATTCAGTCGAGGGGGCTGGTCAAGCAGCCCAGGGGCCCCTGGGGCCCCTAGCCATTAGGATTATTGATTTATTATTTATTTATTTATTTATTTATTTATTATTATTATTATTATATACAGTACACTAGGCTCGCCCAGTGGGGCTCACCCATGCACCCAAGAAGAGCAGCCACAGGCTGCTCTTCTTGCGCACTTGGAGCAAAATGGAAAATGCATACCTTAAATGACCACCCCTGCCACAGCAGGGGTGTGCTTGCATGGGATCCTGTTCATGCGTTCATGTGGCCTCATTTGCCTATTTGCATGGGGCCCAGTGTGCATGTCTTGCGGGGCTTATTCAGGGGTTCGCATGGGTTCCTGTCCAGGGGGAGGTTATTTTGTCACCTAAAATAAACAATGTGTTAGGTAAATGTAATAAAGCACAAGAAGAGCAGCCCATGGCTGCTCTTCTTGCGCGATTGTAGCTCCAGAAAAAAAACTTACCTTGAGAGTACCACAGACCCACCACAGCAGGTGTGTGGTACTCACACGTTCGCAGTTTCGTTCATGGGATTTGGTTTCACAGGGTGGGTTTGGGGTCGTGGGGCTTCGGGTCATGGGTTTCGGTTTGCGGGGTTTCAGGTTGCGGGTTTGCTGTTGGGGGTTCGTGCAGGGTTCAAGATCTAGAAAATAAAGGTGTTAGTTATTAAACATTAAAGCATCGCAAGAAGAGCAGCTTACGCTGCTCTTCTTGCACCACAAAAATAAATAAAAAATAAAAGATAAACTCAGCTTGGAGTACCACACACCTGCTGCAGCAGGTGTGTGGTTTCATTGGCTCTGCATCGTTTTGTGTCTTCAGTGTGGTCCTTCGCGCGTGGTGTTCATTTGGCGTGTGGCCTTCAGCACGTGGGTTACCGTCTAGCGGGTGTCCATGTGGTGCGCAGTCGTTTCGGGGGGCTCGGGGTTCATTTGGCGGGTCTTTACTTGGCGGGCGTGTGTTCCGTTTGTTGGTTGTGGGTCAGCCGACAACCTGGAAAAGCAGATACATTAGTTAGAAATTAAAACCAGCACAAAAAGAGCAGCTTTCGCTGCTCTTTTTGTGCGGCTGTATCGATTTGGGGGAGAACTCACCTTATATAGTACCACACACCCACCGCAGCGGGTGTGTGGTCTCTGGTTCACTCATTGGGCGCGTCTGGTGCATTGGGCACGTTCTCATGTGTTGTGTCCTCATGTGTCGCGTCCTCGGTGTGTTGCGTCCTCATGTGTTGCATTCTTGTGTGTCATGTCCTCATGTGTCGCATTCTCGTGTGTTGCGTCCTCGTGTGTCGCGTTCTTGTGTGCTGCATTCTCGTGTGCTGCATTCTTTTTCTTGCGTTTCTGTTTGGGCCAGCATCGTTTGACGAGGCCCGCCATGCCTTGACCAGGTTGTGATCTAGAATAATAAAGACAATAAAAGATATGTTAGTAAAAAATCTAAAGGAGTGCAAAAAGAGCAGCAGCGGCTGCTCTTTTTGCGCATTGTAGCTACTACGATAAAAAAAGAAACTCATCTTATATGACCACACACCCACAGCAGCGGGTGCGTGGTCATCTGCTTCCCTTTTCAGGCGGTTGCCCTGCTTCCTTTTCTGGGCAGTTGCAGTGGGTGGTTGTTGTGGTTGTGAAGAGAACGCAACTCAACGCCGGCAAATGCCAGCACTCAAAAAGCGCCCAAGTCTCATGGCCACAAGCACAATATAAATTAATAGCAAGCACCTAGACATGTTCTAAATACTAAATAATAAATATTTATCCAAAAATGCAAAAGAAGATAACAATAATAAGTTAGGGCTCAATAAGGCACGATAGGCCTATATTATAAAGTGGATTGGGCCACTTCTATAGGTCAGAAGTGGCCCAAATTTAAATATATTGTGGGTATATGTTCCCCTACGTGGGCGACTAATTATACCAGGTGTTCCTTCCATTTTTCAATTTTTCACACCTTCAATTCCCTATTTAGGGAATTGAAGGCATGAAAAATTGAAAAATGGAAGGAACACCCAGTATAATTAGTCGCCACATAGGGGGAACATATACCCACAATATATTTAAATTTGGGCCACTTCTGACCTATAGAAGTGGCCCAATCCACTTTATAATATAGGCCTATTGTGCCTTATTGAGCCCTAACTTATTATTGTTATCTTCTTTCGCATTTTTGGATAAATATTTATTATTTAGTATTTAGAACATGTCTAGGTGCTTGCTATTAATTTATATTGTGCTCATGGCCACAGGACTTGGGCGCTTTTTGAGTGCCGGCATTTGCTGGCGTTGAGTTGCGCTCTCCGCAACTGCGCAGCCACACACCGAACAGACAACTGAGAGAGGCAAGCCAATGACCACACACCCACAGCAGTGGGTGTGTGGTCATGTAAGGTGAGTTTTTTTTTATTGAAGCAGATATGCTGGCGCAAAAAGAGCAGCGAAAGCTGCTCTTTTTGTGTGGCTTTGAATATCATTACTAACATTATTCTTTTATTATTTTAGATCATGGCCTGGTGGCTCAAAAGAAAAACCAGCCAATGATGAGGGCCGAACGGTCAGGGTCCAAATGACAATGCGCCAACCAAATACACAACAAACAAAAAGATGCCAAACGATGCCATGACAAGTGAGAACGCGCCCACTGAGTGACCACGCGAACCACACACCTGCTGCGGCGGGTGTGTGGTTCTATGTAAGGTAAGTCCATCGTGCACCTCTAATAGCCCAAAAAGAGCAGCCAATGCTGCTCTTTTTGGGCTGGTTTTAATTTTTAACTAATATATCATCTCTTATTCTAGACCATCGCCTCAACCACAAGAAACCCCCGCCAAATGAACCCCCTCCCCGAAACAACAACCTGCATGCCACCCCCGAATCGTAACCCACCGAAACCGTGCCAGAAGACCACGAGAGCCACAAGAACCACGCACCTGCCAAAGGGGTGTGTTGGTTTTCAAGGTAAGTACTTACCGTCACACAAAAGGAGCAGCCTAGGCTGCTCCTTTTGCATGGCTTTTCTTTTTTATTTATTTTGGCTCTCAACTAACGTTTGATTTATTATCGTAGGTTGTCCGTCTGTACCCACAACCCGCACAAACCGCAAATCGAAAACCCCCAACCCGCCAGACAAAACCTGGGAACAGGGATGCACAACACAAGACACCAGAAATGCCAGATGGAACCACACACCCACTTTGGCGGGTGTGTGGTAATACTAGGTATCTCTAATCCCACCAGTGCCAAAAGAGCAGCAGAAGCTGCTCTTTTGGCACCTCTGTTTTCTTTTTTTTACTGGAAACAAGGCGTATACCACGCACTGAGAACGCCCCAAATGAACCACACACCCGCTGCGGCAGGTGTGTGGTAATATATAAGGTAAGTAAATGTAGTGTATGCAACTGCGCAAAAAGAGCAGCAAATGCTGCTCTTTTTGTGCTGGTTATGATCTCTTACTAACATATTATCGATTTTTCTAGGACATTGCCTGAACCAGAACCCACCAAATGAACGCACACCAAACGAACCCCCCCCTCCCAAACAACCAACCACTGAATGAAGGCCCACCAAACGCAACCCGCCAAATGAGACCCACCAAGTGAAGACCCGCCAAACGAATAACCACATAAACCACACACCCGCTTCGGCGGGTGTGTGGTAATACAAGGTATGTTTTTATTACTGTAAATACAGTGGCACAAAAAGAGCAGCAAAAGCTGCTCTTTTTGCGCTGCTTTGAATCATTGATACTAACATATCTATTATTTTAAACACGCCCACCAAACCAGAGGCCAAAACACGACATGCCAAGAACACCCCCTGGACAAAACCCAGTAACAGGAATGCATGGCACGAGGCTGCGGGGGCCCCGAACGAACCACGCACCCACTTCAGCGGGTGTGTGGCAATATTGGGTGAGTTTTCGAGTACAGTATGGCGCCAAAAGAGCAGCATCAGCTGCTCTTTTGGTGTTGTCTTTGGTTTTTTTTTCTTTACTAACGTCTTATTATCTAGGTACCTCCACTGCGCAATACCCCACCCGATGAGGTTTGAGACGAATATGAACATGCGCAGCTGCCCGGACCCCAGATCTGCATGACACCGAACTAAATATGGTACCACACACCTGCTGCAGTGGGTGTGTGGTAATACCTGGTAAGTTATCAATTACAGGACGTACGACAGCGCCAAAAGAGCAGCAGAAGCTGCTCTTTTGGCGCTGCCTCTTTTGTTTTCTTTATTAACATATTATTTACCGATCTAGGTGCCTTCTCCCTCCCTGCGTGAAAAACCCCCACACGAAATACGGAGGCATAGCCCCTGACAACTGCGCCTGAGGGCCCAGCCCTCAAACACCTGCAACTGATGTGACCCCGGGCAAAGCACCTGGTAAGTTCTTAATTACAGGACGTACAAGGGGCCAAAAGAGCAGCTTCTGCTGCTCTTTTGGCCCCCCTTGTTTTCTTTTTTACTAATGTATTATTATTTGTTGTTCTAGGTCCCCTCCAGAAAATCATGCCAGAGATGGGCTGGGCAGCAGTCTGATTCCCAATTGGGAGTGAGGTGCATGATAAGGGGAGGATATGTATAGTAATAATAATAATAATAATAATAATAAATAAATCATTATAAACAAAACACACCACCCCAGAGGGGTATGTAAGAATAATACTACAGTGGTGCAGGAGAGAGCCCTGGTTGAGATCTATAAGTTGGAGCTTGGTTTGATGTGTGAAGTCCCACACAGGGGCCCCTGGGGGCCCCTGCCTGAATCACGGAAATCAGGTTAGCCGGCCCCAGGGGCCCCTGCTATCAAAACCTCTAGTTAGACTATATAAATGCAAGGCTTGTAATATCTAACTAGATATACATTTGTGGCTGACTGAGTTGATCATTGTCCACTTTTCCACCATTGTCCACTTTTCCCCTGTCATCTACTTTTCTGCCATTGTCCACTTTTCCATCATTATCAACTTTTCCATCATCATCAACTTTTCCATCATCAACTTGTCCACCATGGTCAACTTTTCCTCCACCCTCAATGCTTGCTCCAGGCAAAAACTAACTATTTGACTGGGATGATGTCATTCAGACTATACACACTCAATATTCATACCAGGGTTCAGTCAGTTAGCCACTACAACTGCTACCTTGGGATGACCTGGTCTTGATTGACTCCATGATAAACTTAATAAATAGATCCTCTTATAATCTGGTTTGTATATAATGATGGCAATCCCTATATATATGCTTAGGCCAAAGTCTCCATTGGGGCCCCTTGAGAAGTAGGCCTACTTAGATTCAAAGGGCAATGGACCAAAGAACAGTTTGAAAGAGTGGTGTTAAGCCTATATATGGCTTTATATCCATCAAGGTGCTGAAATACAAAGGTCACTGAAAACACCCCTTGGGGCCCCAATGATCCAAAGCCTGCTTAGGCCCAAATAGTGCCATGTTTTTGGGCCTAACTAGGGCTGATTTTGTGGCTGACCAAGGTGTGCTGCTGTTGCTGTTGCTGCTGCTGTTGTTGTGTCGTGGTCATGCCATCACATTTCTGTTGCTGGGTGTGGCTGTGTAGTTGCGAAATTCAATGCCAGCAATTGCTGACACTTGAGAAGTGCCCAAGCACTGGCACTGCAAGCACAGTACACAATAGGAACAAGCATGTATATTTAAAATAAATACTATATAATAAATATTTGCCAGGAAAACCTGAAGAAGCCAATGATAATGAGTCAGAGCTCAATAAGGCATGAGATGGCTAATTGCAGAGTGGATTGGACCAATTCTGATGTGTAGAAATGGCCCAATCCACTCTGCAATTAGCCATCTCATGCCTTATTGAGCTCTGACTCATTATCATTGGCTTCTTCAGGTTTTCCTGGGCAAATATTTATTATATAGTATTTATTTTAAATATACATGCTTGTTACTATTGTGTACTGTGTTTGCAGCACCAGCACTTGGGTGCTTCTTGAGTATTGGCAATTGCTGGTGTTGAATCTACATCTTGTTTCCCATCTCCACAACCACAACAAGCAGCCACCCAAAAAGGCAAGCACATGACCATGCACCCACCACTGTGGGTGTGTGGTCACAAGGTGAGTGTTTTGTCAAGTAGATACAATGGCGCAAAAAGAGCAGCGAAAGCTGCTCTTTTTGCACTCCTTTGACTCTTTATACTAACATTTCCTGTATTATTCTAGATTGAAGCCTGAGGTCCAAGGCATGATGAAAACCTGAAAAACGAGGACCCAGACAGCAGCATGCCAAAAAAATATGTGCAAACAACACAACACACAGCAACACACCACACAAAGACACACCACACAAAGACACACCACACAAAGACACACCACACAAAGACACACCACACAAAGACACACCACACAAAGACACACCACACAAAGACACACCACACAAAGACACACCACACAAAGACACACCACACAAAGACACACCACACAAAGACACACCACACAAAGACACACCACACAAAGACACACCACACAAAGACACACCACACAAAGACACACCAAATGATGCACCACATGGCAACATGCCAAATGAGGGCCCCAGAACCACATACCCGCTGCGGTGGGTGTGTGGTACTACATAAGGTGAGTCCCCAACCCCCAGTAAATACAACTGCACAAAAAGAGCAGTGAAAGCTGCTCTTTTTGCACTGCTTTCGAACTTTTTACTAATGTGTCTTTTATTATTCTAGCTGTGCCTTCATCCAATGCATGACATACCCATGAAACAACCAGAACCCAAATGCCAACATGACATGCCAATGTGACATGCCAATGCAACACAGCAATGCAACACGCCAATGCAACATGACATGCCCACACACCAATGACATGACATGTGGCACTGTGCCAAATGAGGACATGACCATGCCAAACAAGGATGCAACTGCACCCAATGCAGGCCCCAGAAATCACACCCACCCTGGCAGGTGTGTGGTCCTATATAAGGTGAGTCCCCATCCCCCCCTGTAGCTACACCCATGCAAAAAGAGCAGCCAAAGCTGCTCTTTTTGCATGGTGTTTAACTCTTAACTAATTTAAAACTCTTATCCTTTAGGTCTCAACTTCCCTTGCAAACAAATACCAACATGAGCCCCCCCCTGCAACCCCATTTATCAACACCTGAACAATGGGGCACAGAGAGGACCTGTATGTATGACCCAGAATATATGGCCCCAGTACCCCACACTCCCACAGTGGGTGTGGGGTACTACAAAGTATGTTTTCTTTTTTATTTTCACTTCTTGTTCTTGTGGCACAAAAAGAGCAGCATAAGCTGCTCTTTTTGTGCTGCATTACTGTTCTACTAATGTTTCATCAATTATTTCTTTAGGTCCTGAACCAGAACCCCCACAAACCCCCAAATATGAACCCGCCAAATGAGATGCTGCAAACAATAACCATGAACAAGCCCCCACAAATGAAAACTGACTCCCTTGAGGGAGTGCCCAAAGGGAACTGGCCCCTGACTGGGGGTGTATGGGTATGTGCAGATGCAGGTGCATAACCCACATGAACCATCCACCCCCTGTGGTGGCAGACCCCTTGGGGGGGGGGGTAATATGTATATAGTGTAATATGTATATAATAATAGTAGTAATAATAATAATAAATAGTAAACAAATAATAATAAATAAGTATATAATCTAGCACAGCCATGGATTGGCTGACAGATGGCCCAAAAACTGAATTGGAATGGCCTGATTTCAGCCGTAAGGTTTGGGGGACCTATTAGGTACCATTTTCTGCCCTGAAAGTGGTACCTAAATTAGGTCCCCCATGTGACTGACCAGCCTGAACTACTTATACTTCTAGAGATCAAAAGGGTTTATGAATAAAGGGATGTTGAATAAAAGGAGGGATGTATATAATAGGAAATGCTGAAAGAGGAAGGCACAATGGCAGTGAGGGGAAAGGCCATGTGATGATGCAATATGCTTGGTTATTTGTATGTAAGTGAGGTTACGAGTACAACTTGTAACACCTGCCTTGTGAGTGCTATGATGCCTGCCAAATTGCAAGCTGAGTCTGCAGCAGGATGCTCTGCCCAACCTTTATCAAATAGGAATCATGCCCATGAAGCCAAGGGGGTGCACGTGATCAAATCTGGGAACATAGGTACCCCCCCCCCCCTCTGGGGACCCTAAATACTTTTTTTGACCTCATTTTAGGGAGTCACTGGGGGAACTTAGGAATGCTTTATGAGGCTTCTGGATAGTTTTAAGCAGTAATACATTGGTAATCAAGCTGCAGGTGATAACCAAGGTCACACTTCTACCCTTTGCCACCTATTTAGCTGCTAATCCCCATCCACAGACCTGTCTGTCTTCAGTCCTGTTGACCAGTATTGCAATTTTGGGTCACTTGACCTCTTAGTGGCATTTCATGTTGGAATTGGGGGACAGGCAACTCATTGCTTAGTCAGCATCATCCTCATATAGTGTCTCAGGATGTACCAAACCCTTGTTAGCCTGAGCTCTGATTGTTGCATGAATCCTCAAGTGATCCTTCAACATTTGGACACCCCTCCACCCAGTCAGAGCCATATTCATTGACCTAGAATAGAGACTTGAATTTGGTTCCTGGAGAAAATAGAAATGACACGCACTCTGAGGTCAAATAATAATGCCATTCTTCTTTTTGGTCATTGATATGGCAGTCCTAGGCAGATAAGAGACTTGCTGGTGATAAAAGTGATGCCCGCACAGTCAGGTCATGTGCCAAGTTCTCACGGGCTAAATTAATGCCTATATTTGGTCTTACATCCGTTACGTCCGTATATCCGCCTCGGCTCTGACAGATATAGGCAGATTTAAAGGGTACCCCCCTTCAGGTCTTAAGTTCATAATTCGACCTGAGTTCCATTTGATTCCTTACACCCCCTTGCATGAAGCTTAATCTCACCAATGATGATGCAGAATGAGTGGAAACAAGCTTGCCTTTTACCTCAAGCCTCCAAGGCAAATTTCTGCCACTTCTTTATGCTTCATCAATCCACATGCATGAGCTTAATGCTTAGTCAGCACTTGTTTCTTGGGTTCTCTCCACTGGCACCCTCTGATCTGCTGTTGTTGCATGAATCTCTTGGCAAAGTATGGTTGACACTTGATCCAGAAGGCACAGAGTGATTTTCCAGTGATGTATATATGTTTTATTGTTACATACAGATATTTGACTTGAGTTGACTTTGAGTCAAGTCGAGTCAGTAAATTTGGCTTGACTTCGGAGATAAGTCAAAGTCAGCGGAAGTCATGCGGAGTCGCCCGAAGTCGGGCTCGAACCAAGCGGAGTCGCGGCAACACTACCCATAACTAACAGTCCACCAACTCCATTGCAGCTTTGACAGCCACAGCCTTCCACAACCACATGTCAAATCAAAGACAAGGGTGACAGAGGTCCTTTGTTGGAGAATGCTATAGTACACCTATTAGGCATTGTATAGTTTTGGAGGCAAGTGAGATAGGCATCTTGAGGCCAAAACATGTGCTTTCTCTCATCATTGTCCTCGCAATGCAGAGCCAGAACATTGGGACCCCGGTTGCGTCTGAGGCTGTGGCATCAAAGCTGCAATAGAGTTGGGTCGGAACTATCAGAAGGAGAAGTGCTTCTACATATATTCTATTAGGGCGCGCTGGCTGTACAATGAGTGTGGAGTGCTTTGTTATTTGTCTTGCATAGGTTTCGCTTCGCCAGGCGGTCTGGCTGGCCAGAGGCGCTCACCGACCCTCTGTCTGACTTTATCTCGATGCTGGAACCAATTTCTTCGATATCGTTCCCCTTCCACGATACGTCTCTCCGCTACTGCTTTGCGCGTTCTCACAGGCTGTGTCGCAGTGCATACCAACGCACGCACTAGCTCAAGGCCTAGGGCGCCAACGATCAAGAGCACAAATTACGAGCATTGGGTACCTTGACCATTCTCCTTACTGTGGTCCTTGGACAGCGGAAGCACCTAGACATGGCCCAACCTGTAGGTATCTACTCACTTTCAGTCGAAGCTCCAACCTGTCTCCACTTCTCTCTGACTTCATCCCGCAGCTCTCCTCCAATCGGATTGACTTGGATGTTGGTGAACAACCTAGTACGGACAAGCAGAACCGCTCCCAACCCTCTGATGTGTGTAACCATAGAGCTGACTTGGAACCTACGTGTGGACTCACTGCGTGCATATGTAGTCCGCGTTTCCGGCTTCATCCGCCCTCGAGCTCAGAGCATGCACGGTATCTGACCCACCTTCGCGGCGGCGCAATCCCAGCCCTCAAGCTAGCGCTTCCATAGTAGCCAAAAAGGCCCCTGACGGTTCCGTATGTCGCTCGAGCTCGTGTGCTCACGACTTGCATCTCACCCGCCATTCATTCTAGCCCTCTGTGACTCGCCGCATTCTGAATCTCCGGGGCTTCACTTCCACGGCAACTATTCGTATCATTTTGTTCGCCCTGTTTCTGCCTCCTGTTCTCGCTCAAGCGCCAGCGAACGATATCATCTCTTGGCCCAGCGGCCTGCTTCTTCTTGCAAGCATCCTTTATGCGGGTCTTGGTACCGAGTCCGACACTCTTTGGGCAGTAGACCCTTCCATCGGCATCTTCCTCGGAAATGGGCTCCCCACATTCTCCCTAAAGGCTATGCGTCGCGTCAAATGGGTCAGCAAAGCCTGTCACTTCCTATCCGACATTCGTTCAACGCACGGAACGTCGAACTTTTGGATACGTTCCAACGAAATCACAGCGGCCGCTCGCGCTGAAGCCTTGAAAAAGACAAGTTCCATTCTTCACCCTGTCACATACCAGCCCTTCCCAAGGCCCTCCGACGAGAGTTCATGGAGATTGACGTCCGAGGGCCTCATAATCCCCACAAGTTGGACCCCGTCTCCCCAGGCTGGAGCCCCGTAACCCAAGCTCCCCAAGCATCAGACCCAGTCGTCCAGACCCCCCTCTGCGCGAGACTTCTTACTCTTCGCCGCCGTGGATTATCACCTTTTCAGACACTGGACGGTGAACGTGTACCGGGGTGATGAGCTCCAGTTTTCCACGCTGTGGATGCCAAATCACTCCGTCATCGACGTCGACAGCGAGGACAATGCACTGGCCGTGGTTGCTGCTCACATGGTTTGCCGACCCTATCCTCAGACTCGATTGCAAGGTCAGGCGAAGAAGGAGGGCTTGGCTGAGGAAGGACCATGGAGGCTCAATCTAGTTGGGGTAAACCTCGACGCGCCCATTTGCGCCATTGACTTCCACTCTTACACCTGGACATCCTCTAAAGTCTCTGCCTCCCTGAACGAGCTTGCGCGCGCATATTACCGAGTTGTGCAGCACGTCAAGCAACATGCCCAACATGCCATAGCTTTCGGTGCGCTCGACTCTGGTCAGCTGGCCACAGTCAACATTGGACAATCACTGTGGATCGCCATTCTAGGCGGCGAATTGCTCGATAAGGGCCGCGTGACCTTCCAGAATCTTCCCGGTCGCCGGGCCATTATAGATACCTCTGCGGACGAGGCCTACCTTGAGCGCGTCCAGGCTGTGCTCGAAGCCGTTGGACCCTACGTGAATACACTCAAGTTCTTCGACCTCATCTTCAGTGGCGGCGCGTCCATTCCGCCAACGTACGCCTTCCTCTTTGCGGGCTCTGCGGACAGATGATTATCTGTTACTTCCTCAGCGTTGGTACGTCCGCCGGCGTATGGACGAGTGTGACTCTCGCCAACTCCCTCTACTCAGGCAGCCTCACCGACAGGCATACCCTGTTCTTCGGACGCACACCGAGGACATTGGAGCCGGGGATGAAGATGTCTGTTCCAGACGCGGGGTCCAAAGAACTCATGGTTGTCGCCACGTTTGATCGCTCTTCGCCCCGTGCTCCACAAGGTCTGACTCCAGGTCTATTTCTCAACGGTTTTGGTCTCTTGGCTGCTATCCTCGGCGCCGTCTTCCAGGAGCAAACTCGGAGAAGTCTCGGTTTCGGACCGACGGTGCCCACGGCAACCTGGGTGATCTACACATCCATCGCGCTCTCTCTGGGAACGTCTCTCCTTATCCTCACACTCGTCATTTTGCAACTGGACGCGCGTACGTGGTTCGACGACCATCAGAGGCCGACCCGCTGGGCGATATACTCGACTGTATTGGCATCCCTCGTTATCTGCGCTCTTGCCGCATTTTTTGTGCGCTGTCGTCTTGGACACCTGTGGCCTATCCTGGATGCCCTGACCTGGCTGTCGGGCTTGCCTCTCGGCATATTCGAGAACGGGCGAATGATCTCGATAGACGATAATTACGTTCATCTGGTCCTTGTCAACCGGTGGATGCTTGGTGCGGTGTCGAGTTCCGTAGGAAGTAGCCTACATGGAGTGACTGGAGCGAGTGGAATTTGCTGGAGACATTGACTGTACTAGTTCATGTTCATCAGGACTGAAGACAGGTTGAATTGTGTATTATAGATCCATGCATGCGGCCTTGACCTTCCCAATCTCAGGTATTCTTCCCGGATTCGCTACGTGTGCTAACACAATGGAGGAGGGTCTCCACCAACGGACAAGGAGTTATACTAGTGAATATCTGCCGCCGAAGGGACCGGTGCCATACAACGTGGTTTGGGGGTGCCTGGTCGCCTAAGAACCCTGAGTAGCGAATATGGCAAGTACGAAGAGTGATTCACTACCCACCCTGAACAGGACCGTCAATGGACCTTCATGCTGAGTAGATTTGGGAGGTTAGCGCTTTGAGTCGAGGATACCCAGCCGTCATCTGATCCCGCAATTGATCGCTCAAGACTGATCATGCGCAAACTCGAGCTAGCTCAAAACGTCAACAGTGCTTCTGCTTTCTATGTAGCTTGGCTGCTTTCCCCCCTCGCTTTTGCTTTTTGCTACAGACAATGGGTGAGGCATGCAGTGTGGATATCACGGGGTATGACGCTCCACAAGATCATGGGCCCCTCACAGACCTTGCATAATTAGCGTGCTTCCGCGCGCTGACAAGGAATAATCAATCGCTGATCCATTTAGCCTTAATGTATGCCGGGATGTGTCGTGAGAGAGCGTCAAACGATCATCGGCATCACGCCAGAAGCATCGTGAGCATTGTGGAGCCCAATTGTTAAGACCATGCCTTGTGAATAGCACAATCAACGGACAGCCTTGAAAAGGCTCCGAACATAAGACCAACTTAAGATCACAGAATAAGGGAAGCAGAGACGCGTGATGCGGGATGCCGTATTATGTTGTAGAGTTTAATGGCCTCGAGACGCTACAAATTTGGAAAGCAGCTGGAGCCCACAGCCAACCACATTTTTACAACCCACCATAGGGGGATAAGTCTATTTTACCAGAGTCCTTCTCGACTTAGATGCCACGTCTAAGAGTGGTGGGAGGCTCAGAAAAGGGACTTCAAGTAATAGGGGTGCTGCGACGGAGATGGGTGCCATTGATTTTTGGCCCCAAAAATTGGCGAGCTTTATGTAGGTTCCGAGGCTCACAGGTTTCACTTTGTGGGGATCTATTTTCAGAGTCTGTGCCTAGCTATAGATGACTGTTGCGCTCGTGAATTTTTCACTTGTGACCAATACTTCAGGCGATATTTAAAAGGCAGTGAAGGAGTTCATCAGGAAAAGTGAGGGTGCCCAAAAACCAGAGGAAGGCGTGGACAAGGTATAGTGACGATCATAAGGATGGACTGTAAGCTAGCGGTGTTCAGGGAGAGGGGGCGCTGGGAGGATAATATAGGGAAAAATACTTAGGTTAACATCGATACCCCGATTTTTCGGGCTCCACGTGCCAGATCTCGAAGGGCAAAATCCGTCTGGCAGATCAAATAGCACCTGCGGCGGCGTTTCAATGCTCTCCGATTGAATTGATGAGGTAATGTATCAAATAAATCGCGACGCCAGCAATCAATGGCCTTTGAAGCGTCTGGAATGAAATTGATCCAAAAATAATGGCACTACGCTGACATCGAGGCTTCAAGCCCTCCCAAGCTATTACATTATTTCTGAGATGGTTACACCAATTTCGAGCAGTGTTACATTACGCTTCCATAGATTTCGCGGGACAGTATTGCATCCGCAAATCACTCCGAACTACCCGTATATATTTCTGTCTTTCCCTTCACAACCACAGTCTCTTTGTCCACTATTATTCGTTACTACTTTCTTGCTTGCCCATACTCTGCTCCCCCACCATCACCTTACTCCCTCGCCTTCACTCAACACAATGCTCATCGCTGCCCTCGCACTCCTTGTTCTTCCCGCTGCTTATGGATCTCAGTCTCCATGGTCCAAACGATCCCTCAGCCTGACAGCTCATGCTAAGGCACAGAAAGATTTTATGAAATTGGAACGTTCTATAGCCCACCTGGCAAGTGTCTTATGCGGGTCGATCTTTCTCTGAACTGAATTGATTTTTCTATCCTCAAAGGCCACAGTCAAGCCCGTCGCCTCCACCTGGTATGCTGGTAGGCAAAATTTACAATACTGAAAGCTGCATCATTTCCGATTCTTCGTTACATAGGCTGGCATCCGACAGACTTCCCCCCAGAGCATCTCCCCTGGAAAAAGTACACCACAGTGAAGTATGCGTTCGCAGCGACCACGCCTAACCCAGCGGATTTCAAGATCGCCCCTGCGGATGATCCAATTGTGTAGGTTCTTTTTCTCCCTTTTTAGAATTCGAAGTTCGACGTGTTTCTATGCTGAACTTGCAATACTTTTCCCCCTTAGGAAGAAGGTCATCCGACTAGGACATTCGAACGTGCGTCGGTGCAGCCGGTTTGTTTGGCGAATGCGAGGCTTATATCCCTCCACCCTTTGTCCAGAATGTGGCGGTCCATATTAGTATTGGAGGTTGGACCGGGTCACAGTACTTTAGCACTTCAGTGGGCAATGCTGCGAACCGCACAGCTTTCATCAAGGCCATCAACAATATGGTGACTCACTATGGTTTCGATGGTGTCGACTTTGAGTAAGTGGTCTCGTCTCGCCTTGGTACCGAGGTTTCAATTCCCCCTTTCAGTTGGGAATACCCCAACAGCCAGGGAATTGGCTGCAATACCGTCAATAGCAAAGACACCGCCAACTTTCTGGAGTTACTGAAGGAACTCCGCGCTTCCAGTCTCCCGAAGAAGGCTGTACTTTCCGCCGCCACTGCGATCGTTCCCTTCCTGAATCTGAGTGGAACTCCCGTGTGTGCCTTTTATATTATCATGTTCCTAATCCTGACGTGTCACTCCTGCCTCAGTCTTCCGATGTTTCCCAATTCGCCAAATACCTTGATTATATTGAGGTCATGAACTATGACGTCTGGGGATCTTGGTCGCAAACTGCCGGTCCCAATGCACCTCTCAACGATTCTTGCGTCGCAAAGCCTGATCAAGCCGTGGGCTCAGCCGTGTCAGCCGTGGCCGCTTGGACCAAGGCTGGCATTCCTGCTCGTCAGATTGTTCTCGGTGTCGCAGCATATGGTCACTCCTTCGCGGTCAAGAAAGCCGACGCTCTGGGGTCAGGGAAGACCCTCTTGACGTCATTCCCACCATTTAATGCCAGCGCCCAACCCAGCGGCGACAAGTGGGATGATGCGGCTGGTCCTGATATATGCGGTAACGACCAACCGAAGGGGTGAGTTCTTCCGGTGTTCATGGTACTCGAGCCTATTCGTTCTAATGGGTCATACCTGTTCAGGGGTATCTTCAATTTCTGGGGATTGGTCGATGGGGGTTTCCTGACGAAAACAGGCGCTGTTGCCCCTGGCATCAAGTACCGATTTGATAGCTGTAGCCAAACAGTCAGTCATCTTTGAGATGGGTCCTCCTGGTATCTTATCTGAGTCGTCGGTCTTTGCTCAGCCCTCTGTCTATAACACCACTTCTGGAGTCTGGGTAGAGTTCGATGATGCCAGGTCTTTCCGTACGGGCTCTTTCCACCTTTTATCTTCGATTCTGGATATTAAACCTCTTTGTACCAGGTGCCAAAGGCAAGTTCATCGCTACCCATGGACTTCGAGGCTTCGCAATGTGGGAAGCTGGGGGCGACTATGATGATATCTTGCTAGACGCTATTCGCGCGGGCGCTGGCTATGATCACGTCGGCGGAAATTGCCGTGGTGCCTGATCTTTGGAAGACCATCCTTTCCCTTTTTTCGTATGTCCACATAGCCTCTGATCATAACCACTTGAATGTACACCTCGGCCTCGCTGGATAACAAGCAATCCGCCTTGTAGGCGTTATACCACCTTTCGCTCATAGCAGTCACGCTCTTTTCGATACAGGCGTTCGTTCCATTTTTCATTTTCATAGTTCCGTGACTTTGACAGTGCCTTTGTCATTGATTTTGGATGGCCTAAATTTCAGCTTTGTAGCTTTCGATGTATTGTGCAACTCGTAGGTAAATCTAGCTGGAGGCCATACCCTTACATATTCGGTTGGGGATTTACAGAACCGGTATACGGAGTAAAGGGGGTGATCGTCACGATGATGAGAAGCAATCTTTCCCCTCTGAGATGTTCCGGTCACCTAGTAGTGGGGGGGGGGTTTGGTATCAGGACAATTGGAGTTCGAAACGAAAACAGAGCTCGTCATGGCGTAATGATTTTAGACAAGTGCCGAATCTTCAATATCAATGCACCAGTTGGGACTTTTGCGTTTGTGCGCCCGTTCCTACACACCCAGCAACTCGGCATCAAAATGAAGGACGAATGTCCCTCCACGGTCGAGTCTTCGGTATGATATCACTAGGCAAGGGTTTTCTTTGGAGGTGAGAAAGCTATCGGCCGACTGGGCCAAGTGGAACGCGCACTCGACATTATCTGGTACCGTCACCTCGCCAGTATTTATGTCGATATTCACGAAGGCCGTGACTTCGACAACAGGTTTGCCGGGACAACTGAAATTTGGGGGCCCAAGTCAAGGACTCGCCCCCAGAAATACGGTAAATCGATGGATTCGACGCTCACATACGAAATACTCTCGGGAACGGAAAGCAAGTTGGCCCCTTTTCCCCTGGTTTGAGTGTGCAGTCGTACTGGAGAACTTCAGCCAGGCGACAGCGCTTGGATGAATCCGGCATCGTGGCCCGATTCAATCGGATGTTGCCGTCCCGCGGATTCTTCCATTTTGAGGACTCGTCTCATTATTTTTTTTTTTTAAAAAGAATCTCTTCTCCAACGTGTCCCCATCCGCCATGCCTTATAAAGTTGCTGGTATGGGATTCCAACGGGATTGTTATGTTGATTCCTAATCTCCCTGCGTACTTCCTCCTACAGACGTCTCCCTCGCTGCGTTTGGTCGCAAGGAGATCGAGATCGCAGAGGTAAAGCTTCGCCATGCTTAGGGGAGGAATTGACCCGATAGATCCATCTCCGTAGAACGAAATGCCAGGTCTTATCTACATGCGAAAGAAGGTGCACCGTGCCAAGATATTTACTTCATCTTGATTTCTGATCAGTTTTCCTTTAGTATGGCCCTTCTCAGCCATTGAAGGGCGCCCGTATTGCGGGATGTCTCCATATGTGAGTTGATCCCGTCTGCGTACTCATTGGACTGTCATTGATGTCGTGGGCCAGGACTATCCAAACGGCCGTATTGATTGAGACCCTAACTGCTCTCGGGGCGGAGGTTACATGGTCATCCTGTGTATGTTTTCATTATTTCATTGTCTGGTTTTTCAATCCAATCCCATTCGCCATTCTATAGAACATCTTTTCCACTCAAGACCACGCTGCCTCTGCGATCGCTGCCACTGGTGTTCCCGTTTACGCTTGGAAGGGCGAGACCGAAGAGGAGTATCTCTGGTGCATTGAGCAAACTTTGAACGCGTTTCCTGGTGGAAAACCATTGAATATGATCCTCGATGATGGTGGGGATCTGACCAACCTTGTGCACGAGAAGTACCCGCAGTACCTAAAAGGTCAACATATTGTCAAAAACACGGCGAGGCCCTATATTTACGGATGTTTGGACCCGTAGACATCAAAGGTATCTCTGAGGAAACTACGACTGGTGTTCACCACCTCTACAAGGCCTTCCGTGATGGGAAGCTTAAGGTCCCCGCCATCAATGTCAACGACTCGGTTACCAAGTCCAAGTTCGATAACTACTACGGCTGCCGAGAATCTTTGGTTGATGGAATCAAGCGCGCTACCGATGTCATGTTGGCCGGCAAGGTTGCAGTTGTCGCTGGATTCGGCGACGTCGGTAAAGGAGTGAGTATGTTTTAAGACTGTCCGTTATACATTTCCTCATCCAGTTTTTTAAACTACTCAGTGCGCTGAATCTCTCCGATCATACGGCGCTCGTGTCCTGATTACCGAAATCGATCCTATCAACGCCCTCCAAGCCGCAATGGCAGGTTATGAAGTCACCACTATGGAGGATGCTGCACCACGCGGCAACGTCTTTGTTACTACGACCGGTAATCGCGACATTATCACTGGTGCTCATTTCTCCGTCATGCCTGAGGATGCCATCGTCTCCAAGTCTGTATTTCAGTTCCTATTCCCCTCTCCAAATTCTTTTCCCTGGTTGCTTATTCTCTCTGTTTAGCATCGGCCATTTTGACATCGAGGTTGACGTAGCATGGTTAAAGAAGAATGCCAAGTCCGTCGTGAATGTCAAGCCTCAAGTTGACAGATTCACCATGCCAAACGGCCGACACATCCTCCTGCTTGCTGAAGGCCGTCTCGTCAACTTGGGATGCGCCACCGGCCACCCATCGTTTGTCATGTCGTGTTCGTTCACCAACCAGGTTTTGGCCCAGATTGCGCTTTGGACTCGCCCACAGGACTTCCCGCTTGGTGTTCAGTGCGTCATTTCCCCCCGTAAAGCCAAAGCATCGCCGCTCACTGTTATTGTTACGATTCACTCCACAGCATGCTTCCTAAGGAACTCGATGAGGAAGTCGCCAGAGCCCACTTGGCGCAATTAAACGTCAAACTCACAACGCTCTCCAAGACACAATCCGAGTATCTTGACATTCCCGTGAACGGCCCATACAAGGCCAACCACTACCGCTATTAGATACCCACTGAATCCCCCTGGGCCTCAACGTGCCTTGGTCTATGATTCGTGGTTTCCCATGCTTTCTTCCCTCGATCTGTCATGTTGATTTTCTAACTGCCAAAGATTATCCATTGTCCCCAACACATTCTATCACACGCATCGGCCTCAACGAGCCCCCTTCTCACTGCATCCATCTAGTTTACTAGCACGATTTCTGTACCAAATGCACAACTACAAGCTAAATCGCAATTGTTCAACCAACTTCATATATAGCATGTAGATAAATATTAACCTGATCTCCCCAATAAAAAAAAGTGGCTATTACAACATCGTAAAGCTATCGTGAAGGCTTCGAATTACTATCCTTGGTGGGCTTGAAACACAGGAATTCAATCGCCGTCGACCTCCGACTCTCGTGCAACGTCCTCTTGACCCCGGCTAACTCACGCTGCAAGTTGTCCTGCTGATTCCCTGTCGACTTCCGGGAGTACGCGGCAGATATAGTGCCATATATGGCCGTAAGGGTATCGCTGGCAGCGGGCGAGACATATTGCACTAATGTCTGATGCATAAACTCAATCTCAAGCGTCGCCTGTCATACGCCCAACGCCAGTTGGAGAGAGTTAGAAGTTATTATGACTAGGGGAGAAATGGAATCGTACTCGGAGCATGCCCCCCATCCCGAATTTCTTAACTTGCTGGAAGCAGGTCAATCCTTCGCTGGCGACATCCTCGACCAAGGTATTCATGGTGCGCTCCAGCAGATTCTTCGCCACCACTGTGACCTGAGAGTGAATGCCGACCAGGTAGAGCAAAGCCTCGTACATGTATTCCCTGACCTCTGCATGGCCGTCGTGAGTTTCCTTAGACTACGAATGATTGTTTGGAAACACACCTGTTGGTCTTGGGGTCTCGTACCAATCGATCCCGCTGTCCAACACGCCTTTGCGGATGATCGAACCGAGCTTGGCAGACTTATCCTTGATGTAATCCCCGAAGAGGGTCTTGTCCAAGACCTCGACAACTTCCATCAGTGTCTAAAACGGCAAGCATGAGAAGGGATGCTAAAAAGGTGGAATACGGTGATACACACTATCCGTTCTTGGCCAATCGTGATACCGAGTGCGGACTCAAGTTGGTTGAGCATACCAGGAATGATCGACTTGCTCATATACCCGAAACTGGATGTCATAAGGAGCAATCGGGTGTCCTACAGAGTGCAGGATGAGTACCATAGTAAAGAGGGGATGGAGACTCGGTAAAACTCGCATGATTCGATACATCGAGAGGAGTGAGGCCTGCCGCAGCTTTCTCAACGGCAGAGCTTGAAGGAACATAGTCTCCACGAGACAGCACTTCCAACCCATCCAGCAACGAGTATACAGAGTCAATGAATGCCTTTTGAATCTTAGCAGCGAAGTCTCGCCCGATGGGAATCTGCTTGGCGGTAGGTCTGGACAAGGCGACATCAATCCCACCAGCAATCTTGTATGCCGAAGTAGCCGCGTGGGTTTGGAATTTATGAAGATGTGAAAGGTAGATTGTGATCGCCGGCCTGTCGGGATCAAGTTCCCAAGTCTCGAGATGGTGTAATTTGGCCGCATCTACAGGGGAAACGAATGAGTACATATGTTTGAGTGGTGAACGAAGGGAACAAAGAGGGCAGGCTGACCCCGCAGCCAGGTCTCGCACATCGCATCTTCAAACCGCCACCGGGCACTCTCAAGCAGACTCCGCAACCCCGAGCTTGCATCGCCCGCCAGTCCCGCAGTTGTTACATCATTCACGCATTCGTTGATTTCAGATAAAATCTTCGATACGTAGTAGGCAGTAGTAATGGAATTTGATGTAGATGGAACGAATGGAGGGATGCCCCCTGTTGGTGCTGCTGATGATAGACTAACAACGGCTTTGTCTGACAACGTGAAGAATTCAGATAAGAGTGAGATATAAAGCTTGACGATATCGAGCGCCATAGTCCGGCATTGTTGTGGACTTCGTCTAGAAGACGAAGGACCACCAACATTCTAAGGCAAATAGAATGAGGCAATGTATAAATGAATGATGGATGCAGAATCAGAACACGTCACCTTCTTAAACCTCCCGTCCATATAGTCCTTGGCGATTTTCCAAAATGGTGGTAAGGATGTTAAAATCACTTCGGAAACATTCTTGACCATGGCAAGTATAGCAATCCAGACCTCGGAGCCTGCTCCTTTGGCTATTATGTGTTCGAATGATTGTGTTAACAGGGGCGGTTTGTCTGGTAAGGAAGTCCCCGTACCGACTACGCCATCCATACTTGGCGTCCCCAGTCCTGAGATCAGCATTTGCAAATCCTTTGCGGAGGCAGCCACGCTATCAGAACTGTCCGAGACCTCATTCCGAGCGTCTATTCCAGCATTAGGATACTTGAGTCCCGCATGGAAATAAAAGTCCGACACACCTTGAATGCGGGTTACACAAACTTGGTGGGAGTCGCGCATGTGATTAAGGATGTATTGATGCTGACTATCGAAGTAAATCCAAACGGGGTCGTCGCTGGTATTCATCTCCAGAATTATTCTGGGTAGTCGAGAGCATCAGAAATGCGTTTTTCATGCAAAGCAGAACACGGACTCGATTGTTTTTACTTGATCCTCTACGCTTCGGGATGGGTCCGTAAGTTGATTGATGAGCAGATTCCGCATTTCTGCCATGACTTTCTCTACAGCACCCCAGACTTTCTCAACGATCCGCTTATGTTGAGGCTCGAGAGACCCGCTCCCAGATACAATGCCGCCAGAGACTAGCTGGTCAGGTCGTGAATCAAGAAGGATTTTCCCCTTGTTGTAATCTCGTAAGGCTGCCTCAAACCTGCCCTGTGATTGCATATTCTCAGCATTCATCTCCGGTCGCTTGGAAAAGGAACCAGGAGAAGTGAGGAACACACAGCTCGATAGATTCCACCAGGGATCCAGGAAGGTTAAAGAAAAATTTTGATCGCTCAAATACGCCAAGCGTGGAGCGGACGCGCTGTGCTTTCGATGCGTTTTCCAATATCGGGAGAAAGACTTGGTCTGCCTTTTGACTAGCCTCTGCGCCATAAAATTTCAGGAAAAGAAAAATCGTACGAAATAGTGGGAATCACGTTTGAGTTTGTCATGTATCATTTTGGAGCCGTATTCATTCTCTGGGGTTAATACGCCCTCTCGCATATCCGTGTACAGCGCTAAGTAAAAATGCAAGGTGAGGAGATGCGACGAACGAGGGACTCAAAGGATCTATAGAGCTGACCATCGGTGGAGGCCTTGACGGAGACGAAGTGATCGAAGTTGTCCCCGACAAGGATTCGAATGGCTTCTGAACGAGAATCAAGGACTTTCCTCAAATGATTGGTCCCCAAAGCTAGGTCCTGATACGCCGCATTCGGATGCACCGCCGAGAGAAAGGCTTTGGGATCGAACGACTTGGACGATATTAGGACCGCAGCCTCTGTAAGAACCGTCAGGGCTAAATTTAGTACTATAAATAAGGCCCTACACACTCGAGTCAAGATCAAGATCTTTCACACTATTGTGAACAAAGAAGTAAACAGGCAGAACGTGTTCATATGATCTGGAAACTTACTCAATGCCCCGGGGGTTGAGTCCAAGGGGGTCTGCGAGCTCACTCTCAGCTCCGGGGCCACTGGTAATGGCCCCTGCGATGGAATCACCTAGTTCATGGTCAATATCTTCCCATCTCCTGGGACAGAATCATTGCTATCAAGGAACATAGCACAGCCATGATTAGTGACATACGTAGGATCGAGCGATGATATGCGATAGGCCTTCAATATAGCAGCTTCGTCAATCTCAAAATTGAATCTTCCCATTCACAGCGTTCCGTTGGGATCGAGACGAGGCAGCGCGTCAAGTAAACAGGTGTCCCGGCAATTTGCGGGACTAGCTAGCTATGGCGGCCCGAATGTCGCACAAGTGTGTGTGTATCAGCAGTCCGCGGATTTTGTGTGCCGCATTAAGTTTCTGTGTGTGTTAACAATTCACCTGCGAATTTTGTGTGTGCGTGTGCGCACATATGTTCAAGCACCTTCACTTCACCAATATCAGTATATCCGAGCCAGGCCACTCCCCATGGTTCATATGACCATGCTAAGTGTTCCAGGCCGTCTAAGGCTCGTCTGACCGTCTATATCGCTATCTTTGCCCCTCTATACCCTATTAGTCAGCATTTGGCCATATTTGGAAATCTTACATAAGTCACGAAGTGTGAACATTAATCTTCAATTCCCTGGTCGGTGTTGGTGCAATATAATCAGATAAGAGGCCAAAGAGCCTCTGATAAGAACTCCACCATCAGGTGCCAAATTCTCCTTGGGATACGGGGCCAGACCCGACGTGCATCCGGACCCTCCGAAAACAGGCTTTTCCGTTTCCTTTCCAAGCTATTTGTCGGGAATGTTCTAGTGGTAAGTCCCAGGTATACCTTGGGTTTGTGAAAGCCAGGAACGAGCCACAGACCCGCAGTTAGACAAGCGGCGGCGAAGCGATTGAGTCACGTGTTCTCAACTGCGCTCAATCCACTCGACCTATCCTCTCCTTTATCGCTCTCAATCATTAGTTTGGCATTAGGGCCTGTTCGGATACCCCAGAAACGCGTTTTTCAATATAAAAACGGTGAAACGTTTTAAGTCGTTCTGCCATTTTTTAAATTGAGAAACACGTTTCTTCGCGTTCGAGACGTTTCTGGGGCATCCGAACAGGCCCTTGTATATTAGTTTTTTCACCCTCCCATTAATATTTTCTCCCAATTGGATACTTCGTATTTTTTGAGTGATTTATGACTTATGTAATATTTCCAAATATGGTCCGATGCTGACTAATAGGGTATTGAAGGGCGATATAGGCGGTCAGACGGCCTGGAACACTTAGCATGGCCATATGAACCATGGGGAGTGGCCTGGCTCTGATATACTGATATTGGTGAAATGAAGGTGCTTGAACATATGTGCGCACACAGAAACTTATCGCTAGTAGCGGCAAGCGCTAGTCCCTGACTCTTCGTAGGTAGGGGATTTTGTGAAATCATGATTGTGGAGATAAAAGAATATCGTAATATTCAGGTATGTACAAATGAAAGAGGATGAGGGGGGCGGGGGGGAACGGTGTGAGGCCTTCTGTTTTTTTAAATGTCGTGTTGATGATCCGTGATTGACATAGTTGAGTGAGAGGGGTACAAATCAAGCATACAGAGTACCGTGTACAAGGAAGAGCATACAAAGAACATAGTGTCTCGTTAACTCTGTGAATTGTGAAGTGCGATATGAAACTGAAATTATGGTGGTGCATACCAGTGCTTCCTCAAGTCCCTACCTTGAGATTTGGACGTCGAAGGTGTGCCATATGTAGAGGAGTCATTTGAAGTTGCCACATATTCATTGTCAACTAGCATACCTCAGTCAGGCATGATAGCTCGCGTGGTGGAAGTAGAGGTGTGGGAGGAAGACGCAGGGCCTGACGCACGAGTGCCAGGAGCCGAGCGTAAAATCCATCCCTAGGCGGGAGCATCCCCCATCTCAGAAGAGCATGACAGATATGGCTGGGGACTATATGCAATCAGCTGCGGAGTCCATTGTGCATTATGGGAATTCACTGCATCTGGGAACCATCACCCCAAGAAAGATTTAGTATTATACATCCTACCCATTGGCTTTACATGGTGCTTTGAGAACCCTCAGATACGAGAGACCAACTTACGGTTTTGTGCGGAGTTCCCATGCCCCCATAGGTGGTTGAGATGAAGTATAAAGAAGAGGATGTGTTTGAAAAGAACAAGACACGGCGGCGATAACGTACACAGGTAGCACATCATGAGAAAGCCTCGACATGGTGCCAGGGCCCCCACGAGCTCTATTGGCACTTTGAGGCGTAATTCACGGATTTTCGGACGAAATTTTCGCGACACGTAGAGCCAGTTCACGGATTTTGGGTGGCAAACGTAGGTGCTTCCGCTCACGGATTCTGGGGCGTGCCCTGTGAAATGTAGATCCACATTCCGGATCCCGGCTGCTGTCCTGGCTGAGTGGTTGGGTTGCAGTGGTTGATTCTAAATGTTTTGAGTCGCTTGGTCACTCGCTCCCAGTGCAATTGTTAGCCTCCGGCTGTCTCCGGATCTGCCTAACTCGACCCTCGAAACTGGATGCCGACGACGACGCTGACAAAGCTGAGAATGGCGAGGATTCAAATTGGGGCCTGGCAGCTTGGGGGGGATGCTAAGCTCACGGGAGGCGCCAGAAACCCGTTACTGCAAAAATGCCGTTTTTAAAATAAAATTTGTAGGAATGTAGATCCGGAATTGACGGATTTTTCGAGGTCAGGGGAAACCTAGATCCAGAATTCACGGATTTTCGGCCCCCCAGGAGGTCATTCACGGATTTTCGAAGGGCCAATGCCCTCTGGCGGATCAATGTTCAATTAGCGCTCGCGGGGGTCCTATGGTGCCACGGATGCCCACTCATCAGAAAGCCGTGAAAGTCAGAAAGGCACACACAGCCGCATGAGAGTGACAAACCTTATCGCGGTCGGAGCTCTATCGGCGACGCGAACTATATTGATCGGATTCAAATGCATCCACCCGAAAACACTCTCTTTCAGAGTTGAGGAATTCGAATGTGGCGCCGCCAACACACGCACACAAAATTCGCGGACTGCTCACACACACAGAAAACTGATGCGACATTCGGGCCGCCATGCACTACCTGCTCGAGTGGGTGTCAGCAATGTTGTCGGGCCTCGGCTCTCCTCGGCTTGCTCTTTTTAACCTTTCTCGGTTTCCGTCGGCTTTGAATTTCGAGCGGATCCCACAATAAGATGAATTCCCTTTTTTGGTACTTGAGATCTCGGCAGGGCGTGACATGCTGATGACACGTCACAACTCGTGAGGGAGTCGCTCTTCTGCGAACCGCCTACGGGGCATCCAAATCCAGATTTCTCTCTCTCTCTCTCTCCCAGCCCAGCCCGGTGTTTCCGCAACTTGGCTCGGCTTGTATCTGACTCAGTCCACGGCTCGAGCTAACGTGGAGCGGACTTACGGACGCACTACTGGATGGTGTTAATTCGATCCTGAGATCGACATCGGCTTGGGTATGGGGTTTTCACGTATGAAGGAGGGGACCTGAATTTTAACCGCACGATCATGATTCATAGCTGCAGAGGTCGAGTCCCAAACAATTCAAGACGATGGGTCGTATTGGAAAAAAAGAATCCAAGGCAAACCGCACGATTCATCTCAGTCCAAAAGCCTAACCACTGAAGCCGACCCCGCGGCACAGCCCACTACCTTCAGTTTGATCCGCTATACGCTAGACGTACTAAAGCCGACTGCGCGGTACAGCCCACTAGCTTCAGTTTGATCCGCCATACGCAAGAGCATACTAAGTCCGACTGCGCGGCACAGCCCGCTACCTTCAGTTTGATCTGCCATACGCTAGAGAAATCCAAAGTTGCATGGAATTCTGAGGTGGGTTGTATATCGAGGCTGGATTTATTCGTGTCTTACATAATCGCAATCCACTTGGAATTTAGGGCAGCACTGAAGCCTTCAGCTGAACCGATCGAAGGTTGAGCTTACGGGGTCTTCGGGCTCTTCGAGCATGGGAGGGAGAAGCGACAATGAGTATGTGACCTCGTCTCGGATACGCATTGTTTTGACCCAATCAAAAAGGATAGCGGGTGAAAAGCGAATTCTGTCGTCTCGAAATACACAGCATGATCGAAGCAGCTAGCATGCAAGTGAAGCACTGTTCTGTACAGTACTGTTGACTTCAAAGTGAGCCGAGATCTCCCGGAGGCATTGGCTCGACTCTCGGCTTTAAGTACCATCAGCAACACTGTATCCTGCAAAGAACTAGCCCTGGCCCACGTTCAAATGATCTATGATATTTTGTTCTCCGAGGTCCTGTACATCCAACAGCAAAGCCAACGGAACAATACAGGCACGACGTATTCGGAAATTCGATCGGCAAGGTGATACATACAAAGGACAGAAAGCTCTATCAGACGAACATAGAAGGACAGGGGATGGAAACGGAGACAAGATCATGTGGTGCGTCCCCACTTTTTTTAGCGGTCACAAGAATTTAATAGTGATTCTGAGAATTTCCGGTTTCAAGACCCGCCACGTAGGTAGCGGGAATTAATCACGTCAACGTTGGCTTCAACCTCGGCATTAGCAAAGAGATGACTAGGAGAGATTGGATTATGTGCTCACCAGGATTGCATAGTTATTGGAAACCAGGATGCTACCAATATATACTCCGGGGGCGTAAAATGTCTGTTCAAGTAGATCTTTCGCGGCTACCGAATCGCTTTCGAGCGTACTGCAAGACAGACAACATCAGCACATGTCCTTACAAGTGGGCATAAAAGAACACCAAGACATACAAGACAAGTCTATTTTTGACTCCAATGATGCCGAATCCCGTCACCGTGATGTAGCCGTACTTATTGTCTTCAACGAATCGTATAGTGTATCTAACGTCTGACGAAATTGACCATTCAGCGAGTTGAAACAGAGATAGAGGAATGCAAGTGATATTACCATAATGCAAGATACCGGTAGAGTCGATGTAACCATTCTGTCCACCGATCCCAGTGACAATGTTCGCGAGGAGAGAGCCATCAGGTCTTGTCCAGTTGCCCCTACAGTCGGCATTAGTAGCATCGATTAGCTTCTTGAGTTTTAAAATCGAAGCGAGTGTAGTTGTACCCTAGGATGTGGGCGTTAGCACGGACGCCTTCCGGAATAGTAATCTCGCCGAGATTGTTAAGGTCTACGATGATCGTCGAGATAAACGCGAGCTGAAATTGAGGGGTCGCCAGCTGCGGCGGCTGAGAGCGGGGCGCCACAGCGCCAAAGGCAGCAATGCCAAGGGAGAGGACAGTGAAGAGGCGGAGGAACATGATAAGATTCAAGGCGAAGAATTATTCTATAGTTATTTTATAGCCAGAGTATTCCCACTCCGCCAGTCGGCCGAGTCAGACTCCATACGTAGTTCCTTGACGCTTACAGCGGTTGAATTCTAGATAGTGGCGGTCGGCAATCACTTGTAATCGACAACCCCTGACACGGATCAAGTTACTACGGGCGGCCTGGAAAAAACGGTTTCATGTTCCTAGCCTCACACAATCTAGGTACAGCTTCGTGGATTAATGAGAGTGTATTTGGGTGGACAATATCAGCAATATCTTGGCTTCAGAATTTGAAAAAACCCCTCGACACTGGAGGAATAATAGTAGTGAAATAAAGCGGATATTGATGCTATCAGTTCTCAATATCATGGCGATGGAATTGTATTATGAAACCAAAAAATCGTAGTAACCGCATTTCTCTCCACGTTCGCGCAGATCCAACTCAAACCCTAGGAGCCGTTCGATCTATGAACGTGTTCCGCCGAGGGCTCTGAAATCGGCCTCGGTGGCTGTGTATTAGCCAGAGTCAGCCGGAAATAACCTCCTCCTTTGAGAAATGAATCACTATATTTAGAATTACCAATGGGTCCGAATAAAATAGGAGCCCAAAGCCACCCCCAAAAGCATTCCGCAGCCCAGAAAGAGCAGAAGGCTGAAATGAGCCTTGTTACGCAACAATCACAAGGAAATCAGAGAATCACGAGAATTGCAGAAGACTCACGCGAAGCGGAAATTAGTCATTATAACGAGCGCTAAAAAAAAGCTATTGTTTCAGTCAGTAATGTAGACCATATAGAAGTACTGTACGCGCGCAAAGTCTAGCAAAGAGATTTTTTGGTGACCTGACATTTGTGCTAACTTTAATTGCGTAAGGACGTATGGCAGCAAAGTGACATCTTCCGAGTTCTGAGCAATTTTGATGATAAGATTCTCACTGATCGCGATGCTGATGGAGATACTGATCCGGACGTATCCTGCGACGAGAACGACCGAGATTATTGCGACGAGAACAGTGATAGCCATGTCGCCATATGTCTTTGATCTAGCCCATACACCCGAAATTGAAGTGGCTTGTAGTGTGATTGGGCAACTCATCGATATCGATGACTAGCCTCTGCGCACCGCCATATTCTCTGTCAGTAATAAATACAGTTCTCTATCGCTTTATCTGACGGGTGTCTAGATACATGTTTCTAGTTAAATCCCGAGAAATGCCCACTCTTTTGCCCATTCCTTCCTGAAAAACTGCCATAACACGGTTTCCCATTCTCATTCATTTGTTTATTCCCTCATTTGATCTTTTGTTCGCTTCCTTTTCATTCTCCTTTTTTCACTCAAAATAAGCCTCCAACAGCATAGAAAACTGGTTTCTGTGGCCAGAACTGAATAATTAGGGACTTTGCCAATTCTTCAGCCGTGTGAGATCCTAGGGCATGTAGAAAAGCAACCCCCCAAATGTGACAGGTTTGCTATGGGTTCTAGCAACTGTTTTCACGAGTATGACGTGACACTTTGCTGCGCGTACAGTAATATGGAAGTAGATACCTAATAAATGATCCAAGATTCCGTGATGAGCTTTCAAAACATTCTCACAAGTCCTCACAATACACTGGATCAAAAAGACACCAAGTTTTCCAGTAGATTCTGAGCCCAGCTGCTTGTCAAGTACGACGGACATTAGTAATAGTCACGTGATGTTAACAGCTTTTGCAAGTCTGCCGACCCGCATATCCATTTCAAATCAAGTCAAGCCAAGCTTAAAAAATTTGATTACAAATATTCAGCTTGACTTCAGCAAACATATCTGCACTGAAATAACATTGACCTTCATGCATAGCTAGAGCACTCCACAGTGCCATAGGCACATTACTGCAACCCTTGTGGTAAAATCTCTGCCCCAAGTCTTGGTCTTTGCTGATCAAACATTTTCGGATTTTATACCGTTAATTTCTGGCCTACCATATTCAGACCGAGCACTGCCCAGTGTGAGAAGATACATCAGGCACCCAAGAAAGGTGATGGAATCTCAGATGAGAGGTTGACTCTGTGCTATCACTATTGTACATATACTGTATGTAAGTATGCAAAAAAGGATTCAAGTGATGAGTCTAAAATTTGCCTTGGACTTCGGAGATAAGTCAAGTCTCTCGGAACTCCTGCCGAAGTCGCCCGAAGTCAATCCTAAGCCACGCCAAGCCGAGTCGCAGCAACACTACTTAAATTAACGATGACCCAGCCGAAGAGAGCAGAAAATAAACCCACGCTTTTTACGTACTCGAAAGTTGTTCCCTCGAAAAGTTTGGATATGTGTGAACCATTAGTCAGGGCCCCAAGTGCAACTAGCCCCACGGATTATTGGCGGATGTCCTTTCCCAGAGGACAAGACGGGATCTGTTGGTGTCCACCCCGCATACAAGGGAGGGGTGAATAATTTCCAGGTTTCTTTGCAGTAAAATTCGGATTTGTTTCCTATGACGAATTCACCCACCATAATTACTCATGTTGCCCCTAGCTAAGTACGATACTCTCCCCCAAAAACCTAGCAAAGTGCCTTTTGGAGGATATTAGGATCATGATCACACTGAGGGGCACTTTCAGCCTCGATCTATTAATAAGATGCTGATGTTCGGCAACGATGTATGAGCATTGGGGGGATCGTGACCGCATCCAATGATTATACAATAAGTCAGGTACAGGAGGTGCCTCCATGTAAACAGCCCCCCTGGAGATTTGTGCTTCGAAACCTGACATTTCCCTCTCCTTTCACAAAGCGGTTTTCCATTAACGATATCTATATTTCACAGCCTCGCTTGAACGGTGCCTGCTTTCTTAGCATATGTTTCTTGCCAGCTAGAAACCGCCTCTTTTGCTACGGGACCGTAAGAATAATAAATGGCTCAACATCGTACTGTGCAGAGAACGAGAACTCACCGAGTTCCAGAGGCGCCTCCAGGGGAACCTGCATAATCCAAATTACATGAGGTTATACATCACAAGTAAACTTACAGGACATACCAGATGGCCGGAATTGACCTTGACATTAGAGGAATTGACCGGTCGCCGCCAAACGGCGGCCTGAGTGAGGTCCACGGTATTCCTAAAGGATGACGAGCGAATTTTGTCAGGAACAAGGCCCCACGGAAAACACCAAATCCAGGGGACATTGAGAAGTGAACCGAAGAGTGTCAGGGACTCACTCATCCAATGGCTCTCGCGCCATAATCCACTTAATCTTCACTTTCTCATCAAGTTCTCTTAGAATTTCATACGTCTCTTTCTCGAAATTATCATCCGCAAAACACACCGCTTCCTAAGCAGAAAACAAAACAAGTCTCACGAAAAGTCCGTGGTAGGTTCATACCGATGAATGTAACACTCGCCTGGAAGTTGCTCATTTTGAGTCGCACGCCGCCCCCTTCCGACGGGGGTATATCGACCAGACCATACTTCACATAAAGGTCAAGTGCCTCCGGGACCCACACACTGAAGAACGGGCTTCGCAATAAAAGTGCCTTTGCCTCCTCCCTATATGCGTGTCATCGCACATTAGTGTTAATCGCAAATCCATTTGTAGGATGAAACGCTGAAACGAGGAACAGACCGGGAAGACCACGAGTGCCGACGGAGGAGTGCCCCATTCACAAAGTTATCTGGCCGGCGGTTGCGCTCGGGGAAAATGATTGGATCGACAAGGGCGATGGAGTGAAAGATATGTGGATTAGCACAAGCCGCATTTGCTCTGCATAGGGGACATTCCAATTACTATGCGATCACGTTCACAGCCCATACGACATCAAGACCCACATGGTGCAACCTCCGATCGAATGGCCGATCGCGACGACATTTCGGTCGTGGAACCCAGACTTTTGGCGCCGTGAAGAACACTCGGATGATACACGATCAAGGTGGACAGGAAGAGGCTGTGTTGTGGCTACGAAAGGGCCCTCAGGGATAAAGTTCTCTAGAAGATTTAGTAGATCCCGGGTGTGGTCGATCCAATCGACTGCAATCTTTCACTCTTAGTTTCCGTTAAGAAGATGATCAAGGTAAGAGAAGAGAACCCACAGACATCGCCAAGATACTTGTCATTCAGCAAAGCGCTGTCGCCAGAATTGGCGGTGTCTATAGACCAGACCTCATCGATGTGGATCCCGGAGGACGGACGATCACAAAGAGAAATAAGATGTTTAATTGTAGGCTCCCAAACCTTCGCCGTTACTTTCAATACAGGGCCAGAGAAGAATGGCGAGTGATACTGACCTCTTTGTGAAATCCATTGGCGTGGGAAACTAGAACAGTGATGCCAATAGCCTTCCGGTCTTTAGGTGCCCCAATACGTGCATAACGATTTATGACATTCCAGAATATAGGTCCAGTAGATTCCTGGGGGTCCTTCTTCACCTCAGAACCATGGTTCTCGGTTCGAAGTTTTAGGAGAGCTGCGCGCTTTCCTCTCAGCTTAGCACCCGTGTCGACGGCCCATGCCTGACGTTTACGTTTCTCTTCAGGGGGCGGTGGGGCAAAAGGCACGGGCTCCACATGGGGATATCGTCTGGGCTCGAGAAAAGACTGGCGAGGATACGAAGCGGGTATAATATGCGTGGTTACGCTGTATCCTGGTATAAAATCGGGCGACCGAGGTGGAGAAGGGAGTGGAGGATAACTTTCGAAGGTGGGTAGAGCTGTAGGTAGATTGCGAAGTCTTCGGATTGGGAATGGCCGGTAATTTGGGAGGGGACTTGGACGTGGTATCGACGAAGACATCTGTCGAGACCGGGTGCGAGGGACTGCGGTGTACTGCGGTTACAGAAGACAGAGGCAGCTGGGTAGATGGATATGATGTTGCTGCCTGAAAGCTCAGGTGGACTGATAGGTTATGTAGTCTCAAAGAAAAGATCATTCAACTTAAATTCCCAGATTCCGAAGCCGGAGATGTATTCCTCGGCGAAGTTTTCGGCTCGTGCCGATGTGGCACGAAATCAGGAGTAACTCATGAGCAGCTCCCCCCAGCCTGCTGGAAGCTGGGAAAGATTGCTCACGGTCCAGTCAATGACAGCTATATGGCATGGTCCATATGTGGGTTGTTTTTTGTAGGACCATTCTATTTGGGTAGACCGGCGGTGTGATCTGCTTCCGCTACACCAAATGTGGAAATACCAAAGCGGAAGCGAAGAGTCCTTCGGGTGAGAGATAAGAAAAAATGATTGTGAAAAACTCTCACACATTCGCTTTGAAGGTCGGCAGGTGCGAATTAAAGCCCAGGAGTGACGAAGGAAAGGCTCTGAGCGTCTGAGATTGGATTGGACAACATCTGGGAGCAAAATCCCGGAAATTCGGCGCCGGAACTCAACGCAAACACCAGCCGGAAAGGTGCGTAATAAGCTTATAGCTAATATTTTAACGTTATTGTTATTTGACAGGCTTCGATCACGATTAGGAAATTCGGAAAAAGGAGATTCCTGATTTCTCATGTGCGCGGGTGTTGTCGGCATGGGGGAAATGTAGGGTGAAATGACGTGCGAAAAGGGCCAACATAGGATTTTTCAAACGTGCCTACGCCACACGGGGATGTCATTGAACCGGGATAACAGAAACCGAATTGCCGGGTGAGCCGAGATTTTACGGTTGCAGTCAATTCCGGCAGTTTCCGAAAGTCAAGCTCTGAGATCCACCGCTGGCGTGGTATCACGCACACGCATCTGTTGCCAAAACAATATCTCGCGTACCTGAAGAAACCTGTGGTTTGTCCTCACGTAAGCTCCCCCACGTCATTTCTAAATCTTCGGATATCCCCGAGAAACACCGCTTTCCCTCTGAATCATCTGTTGGAGATGCAGGCCTATTATCAATCCACGGCGCGCAAACATTCTTCGGAAAACATGGGAAAAGCAATGTTTGATTAAAATTCGATCAAATCCTGCCGAAACACCCACACTTCGATTTGTATTGACCACATCCGTAGAAATATCAATATTTCCGGTTGCCGAACGGACCCGAGCAGATACGGGATCCGTTGTATGAAATGGGGCTACAGAATGTTGTCGACGTTTCAACGATACTCCTGCCTGGACTCTTCAATTGTCATTGACATGGGTAGCTGACCGTCAGAACCAATGAAGTAACACTAGCCATGGAATTCGTCCGCGATAATAACTCATATTGCCATTAGCAGAGTACTGCCCCTTCCACTACCCTTCCCACGCAACATAGCAAGTCGCCTTTGGGGGATATTAATATCACACCGAGCGGATTCTTTTCATCTTCCATCAACGCGCGTGTTCAAGGAGCATAAGAAGGGTGAATGCCTCAACACCATAATATGCAGAGACCAGAGGTGCCTCTGGGCGATCTGTGTGATCCAAAGTGAGAATGATGTCAAAATAACGTGTAGGACATACCAGATGGCCCGAATTGAGTTTGACATTAGTCGCATTGACTGGTCGCCACCAAAGCGCGGCTTGGGTGAACTCCGCTCTAAAGGATAACGGGAAAAAAAAAATCACGGACAGGACCCTATTGGAGATACCAGACTTAGGGGACAAAAGCTTTTGGGATGGCTGTGGCCCACTCGCCCAATGGCGCGTGCGCCATAACCCACTTGATCTTTACTTTCCCATCAAGTTCTCCTAGCATTTCATACGTCTCTTTCTCGAAATGATCGCCTCCAAAACACACCGCTTCCTAACAGGGAAAAAAAGTCTTATCACTGTCCGAATGAAAAGCTCACCTGAAAGCTGCTCATTTTGAGTCGCACCCCGCCCCCTTCCGACGGCGGTATATCAATCGGACCATACTTCACATAATGGTTAAGTGCCTCCGGACCCACACATTGAAGAATGAGCTCTGCAGGAAAATTGCCTTTGCCTCTTCCCTGAACGTGTATCACGGCACATCAGTTTAATCTCAACCCCGCGCTTACGATGACATGGTGAGGCGGGAAACAGACGGTCATCTCTGGCAAGGAAAGCTTATGGTCCTAGCCTAGATCCAGGCGTTCGGGGTCACCCGACGTCCCCTATCGGTGGTCATTGACTTACCTTGACCTTATGTGCAGCATTTTATTTTCTTGGGTGAGGAGCCAGGATTAGAGTATCATCAGTGCTCAACTCCACACATCGACAGGGGATACGCCACATTGGGTGCACTGGAGCACCGGATGATTCGGCAATGTAAATTCAACAACTACCTTCCACCTTGTAACATGTGTTGCGTTGCGCACACCTGAATTATCTACTCTCGATCATTCTAGTTCCTCGTCAGTGTGCGTTTACATCCCGTTTTTGCAAGGAACTAAACAGGGCGAAGCCGCGGTTCACTAAGTAGATCGTGAGACTCAAACATGAATCCGCTACTGAGTGAGAAAGAGTGCTCCAAAGCATGGTTAGGAACGGAGTGAAGAATGATGTCTCAGCTTCCCATGACAAAGGCACTACTGGATGATGTTAGTTCGGTTCTGAGATCGATATCTGCTTCAATATGGAGTTTTCACGTATGAGGGAACCGACCAGAATTTCCGCCGCACGGTCAAGATTCACAGCTGTAGAGGTCGAGGTCGTAAACAAATCAAGACAGTGGATCGTATCCGAAAAAAGGAGAATCCAGGGGAAACCGCACGATTCATCTCAATTTGAAAGTATGAATCACTTCAACCTCCGCGTTAGCAAAGAGAAAATTGGGACAGATTAGATTATGTGCTCACACAAATGCCCAGTGAGGGGCAACCAGCAGGTTACCAACAAATTTTCCGGGGGCGTAAAGGATCTGTTCAATGAGACCTGTCGCGGCTGCCGAATCGCTTTCGAGCGTACTGCAAGACAGGCAACATGAGTACATCTCCTCATAAGTGGGCATGAAAGAAGGCCAAGAAATACATGAAAACTTTATTTTGCGTTCCAGCAATGCCGAATCCTTGCATCTGGATGTAGCCGAACTTACTGTCTTGAACGAATTGCACGGTGTATCTAACGCCTGACGAAATTGACGATTCAGCGGGTTGAAACAGAGATAGAGGAATGCAAGTGGTATTACTCAGATGAAAGACACCGGTGGAGTCGATGTAACCGTGCTCTCCACCGAGGCCGCCGACAACGTTCGCGAGTAGAGTGCCATCAGGTTTTGTCCAGTTGCCCCTACGGTCGGTATCAGCAGCACCGATCAGCTTCTTTAATTTTAAAATCGCGAAGCGAGTGTAGCTCTACCCTCTGATGTCCACGTTAAGACGGGTGCCTTCCGGAATAGTGATCTTACGAAGATTGGTAGTGTCTACGACAAGCGTCGAGAGAAACGCGAGCTGAGTCTGAGGGTGGGGAGCCGGCTCACTGCGGGGCGCTCCAGCGACAAAGGCAGCAATGCCAAGGGAGAGGACAGTGAAGATGGGGAGGAACATGATGGAATTGTAGGCGAAGAATTATTTTATCCAGTGTATTCCCTCTCTGCCGTTGGGCCGAGTTGGACTCCATGCGTGGTTCCTTGACGCTTAACTCCTGTTGAAATTCCTGGAGGCCGTTACGGGACCGCATGAAGTCGTAAGAGTGTCCATGTAAGAGTGTCGATATCTTTATATGTTAAGGATGACCCAGCCGAAGAGAGCGGAGAATAAGCCCACGGCCTTTTTTTCGTACTCGAAAGCTGTTCCCTTGGAAATTTTGGACATGTGTGAACCACTAGTCAGGGTCCCAATTGCAACTAGGAACCCCAGGGATTATTGGCAGATGTCCTTTCGCGGAGGATGAGAGGAATCTGTTGGTGTCCACCTCGCATACAAGGGAGGTGTGAACAATTTCCAGGATTCTTTGCAGTAAACTCCAGATTTGTTTCCCATGACGAACACCTGGTCTTAAGTCAAGATTCACGGATCCTGCAGCTGGGCGTATGTTTCCTCAGGCACGAAATAATCAGTGTGTGAGGAGAGAACATGGATTTTAGGCCCACGACATACTGTATGTGGGATAGTTAGACGGCCTGAATGTCGTTCGGCAACTCATTTGGCGATGTTTGACATCTTTCGGGCCAGTTGGTGGACTCGGAATTGGTGTGACAATATAAACGGGATCTGCCGTTATCACGTGCTCAACGCGAATAGGCGCTCAAAGGGAGTTCTCGCAGAGCGGCAGAGATAAAAGAAAATGACTATGAAACCTATATCTCGCACACCTTTGTTTTTGAAGCCTCGAAAAGGGAGAGCAGGTGCAGAAAAGTAAGGCCAAAGAGGCGTTTCGTTGCGATCAAGGCTGATACTTCGGGCTCAACTTTTCGCAGCTGCCAGAATCGGGGGCCACCAGGCGTGATCTTATATATGGATCACGATGGGCGCACCAGTTGCCCCAAACAAGATCTTGCTGTGCCTGACCAAACTAGCCATGGTTCACGCTCACTTGCGGGCTTTCCCATCGCATGTGATCTGTAGATCTCCGGATGTCCCCCAGAAATGACGTTTTGCCTTCGAATCATCGATACTGCGCTGTTGATATTTCTCGTTCTGCAGATCGATGCCTACTATCAATCCACGAGGTCCAAACATTCTTCGGGACACATGGGAAAAGCAATATTTGGTCAAAGTGTGAGGAAATATTGCCGAAATATCCGCACTTCTATTTCTATTGACACATCTTAGTCTTTCCACTTGCCGAACGGACCCAAGGAGGGCCAGATGAAATTGGGGACAGAGCGTTTTCGACTTTTCAACGGTACTCCTCAGGGCTCTTCATGATCAATTGTCCCTTGAAATGGGTCGCTTGAACCGTTCGAACCAATGATTCAGCGGAATTCGCCCACAATAACGCATGTTACCCCTAGCGAAGTACTATCATCCCCGAAAAACCTAGCAAATTCCCTTTTGGGGGATATTAGGATCACACTTAGCGGATTTTGAGCGCTTTCAGCCTCTATCTATGAATAACATGCGCATGTTCGGTAGCAATGTACGAGCCTCGAGGGATCGTGGCCGCATCCAATGATTATACAATACGACAGGTGCGGGAGCCTGGTGTCGGCGTTGAGTTGCGGCACCGAATTTCCGGGTTTTGCTTCCAGATGTGCCTCTATCGTCAAGTGCCTCCCGGGCCTTAATTTTCCGCACCTGCCGACCCTTTCAAGGTCCTCAAAGCAAATGATAGTGTATCCCCTGGATTTGGCGTTTTCCATGGGGTCTTGTTCCTGATAAAATCGGCCCGTCATCCTTTAGGAATACCGTGGACCTCAGGCCACCGTTTGGCAGCGACTGGTCAATTCCTCTAATGTCAAGGTCAATTCGGGCCATCTGGTATGTCCTGTGAGTTTGCTTCTGATGTATAACCTCATGTACTTTGGATTATGCAGATTCCCCTGGAGGCGCCTCTGGAACTCGGTGTGTTCTCGTTCTCTGCGCAGGACGGTGTTGAGTCATTTATCATTCTTACGGTCCCGTAGCAAAAGAGGCGGTTTCTAGCTGGCAAGAAACATATGCCGAGAAAGCAGGCCCCATTCAAGCGAGGCTGGGAAATATAGATATCGTTAATGCACAACCGTTTTGGGAAGGTAGAAGGAATTTTCAGGTTTGAAGGACAAATCTCGCGGGGGCAGTTTACATAGAGGCACCCACCTTGAGCAACGATATCGGAGGCTCCCGCACCTGTTGTATTGTATAATCATTGGATGCGGCCTCGAGGCTCGTACATTGTTACCGAACATGCGCATGTTATTCATAGATAGAGGCTGAAGGCGCTCAAAATCCGCTAAGTGTGATCCTAATATCCCCCAAAAGGGAATTTGCTAGGTTTTTCGGGGAGGATATAGTACTTCGCTAGGGGCAACATAGGTTATTGTGGTGGGCGAATTCCGCTGAATCATTGGCTCGGACGGTTCAAGCGACCCATTTCAAGGGACAATTGAAGAGCCGTGAGGAGTTGGGTCCGTTCGGCAAGTGGAAAGACTAAGATGTGTCAATAGAAATAGAAGTGCGGATATTTCGGCAATATTTCCTCACACTTTGACCAAATATTGCTTTTCCCATGTGTCCCGAAGAATGTTTGGACCTCGTGGATTGATAGTAGGCATCGATCTGCAGAACAAGAAATATCAACAGCACAGTATCGATGATTCGAAGGCAAAACGGCATTTCTGGGGGACGTCCGGAGATCTACAGATCACATGAGATGGGAGAGCCTGCGAGTGATGGCTAGTTTGGTCAGGTATAGCAAGATCTTGTTTGGGGCAACTGATGCGCCCATCGTGATCCATACATAAGATCACGCCAGACGACCCCGATTCCGGCAGCTGCGAAAAGTTGAGCCCGGAGTATCAGCCTCGATTGCCACGAAACGCGTCCTTGGCTTTACTTTTCCGCACCTGCCTTTTCGAGGCTTCAAAACAAATGTGTGCAAGATATAGGTTTCATAGTCATTTTCTTTTATCTCTGCCGCTCTGCGAGAACTCCCTTTGAGCGCCTATTCGCGCTGAGCACGTGATAACGGCAGATCCCGGTTAGATTATCACACCCCAAACTGAATTGAGTTCCGAGGCCACCTGGCGGGAAATACGCCAAACATCGCCAAATGAGTTGCCGAACGACATTCAGGCCGTCTAACTATCCCACATACAGTATGTCGTGGGCCTACAATCCATGTTCTCTCCTCACGCACTGATTATTTCGTGCCTGAGGAAACATACGCCCAGCTGCAGGATCCGTGAATCTTGACTTAAGACCAGGTGTTCGTCATGGTATGCGAGGTGGACACCAACAGATTCCTCTCATCCCCCGCGAAAGGACATCTGCCAATAACCCCTGGGGTCTCTAGTTGTAATTGGGGCCCTGAGTAATGGTTCATACATGTCCAAATTTTCCAAGGGTGCAACTTTCGAGTGCGAAAAAAAGGCCGTGGGCTTATTCTCCGCTCTCTTCGGCTGGGTCATCCTTAACATATAAAGATATCGACACTCTTACATGGACACTCTTACGACTTCATGCGGTCCCGTAACGGCCTCCAGGAATTTCAACAGGAGTTAAGCGTCAAGGAACCACGCATGGAGTCCAACTCGGCCCAACGGCAGAGAGGGAATACTCTGGCTATAAATTAATTCTTCGCCTTCAATTCCATCATGTTCCTCCCCATCTTCACTGTCCTCTCCCTTGGCATTGCTGCCTTTGTCGCTGGGGCGCCCCGCAGTGAGCCGGCTCCCCACCCTCAGACTCAGCTCGCGTTTCTCTCGACGCTCGTCGTGGACACTGCCAATTTTCGTAAGATCACTATTCCGGAAGGCACCCGTCTTAACGTGGATGTCAGAGGGTAGAGCTACACTCGCTTCGCGATTTTAAAATTAAAGAAGCTGATCGATGCTACTGATACCGACCGTAGGGGCAACTGGACAAAACCTGATGGCACTCTACTCGCGAACGTTGTTGGTGGCCTCGGTGGAGAGCACGGTTACATCGACTCCACCGGTGTCTTTCATCTGAGTAATACCACTTGCATTCCTCTATCTCTGTTTCAATTCGCTGAATCGTCAATTTCGTCAGGCGCTAGATACACCGTGCAATTCGTTCAAGACAGTAAGTTCGGCTACATCCAGATGCAAGGATTCGGCACTCCTGGAACGCAAAATAAAGTTTTCATGTATTTCTTGGCCTTCTTTCATGCCCACTTATGAGGAGATATACTCATGTTGCCTGTCTTGCAGTACGCTCGAAAGCGATTCGGCAGCCGCAACAGGTCTCATTGAACAGATCCTTTACGCCCCCGGAAAATTTGTTGGTAACCTGCTGGTTGCCCCTCACTGGGCATTTGTAGTGAGCACATAATCTAATCTCTCCCAATTTTCTCTTTGCTAACGCGGAGGTTGAAGTGATTAATACTTTCGAATTGAGATGAATTTTGCGGTTTCCCCTGGATTCTCCTTTTTTCGGATACCACCCGCTGTCTCGATTTGTTTACGACCTCGACCTCTACAGCTGTGAATCTTGACCATGCGGCGGAAATTTTGGTCGCTTCCCTCATACGTGAAAACTCCATATCCAAGCGGATATCGATCTCAGAACCGAACTAACATCATCCAGTAGTGCCTTTGTCATGGGAAGCTGAGACATCATCCTTCACTCCGTTCCTAACCATGCTTTGGAGCACTCTTTCTCACTTAGTAGCGGATTCATGTTTGAGTCTCACGATCCACTTAGTGAACTGCGGCTTCGCCCTGTTTAGTTCCTTGCAAAAACGAGATGTAAACGCACACTGACGAGGAACTAGAATGATCGGGAGTCGATAATTCAGGTGTGCGCAACGCAACACACGTTGCAAAGTGGAAGGTAGTTGTTGGATTTACATTGCCGAATCATCCGGGTGCCTCCAGTGCACCCAACGTGGCGTATCCCCCTGTTGGATGTGATGTGAGTTGAGCACTGATGATACTCCAATCGTGGCTCCTCACCCAAGGGGGAGAAAATAAAATGCTGCACATAAGGTCAAGGTAAGTCAATAACGAGCGGTAGGGGACATCGGGTGACCCCGAACGCCTGGATTCTAGGCGAGGACCACAAGCTTTCCTTGCCAGAGATGACCGGTCTGTTTCCCGCCTCACCATGTCGTCGTAAGCGTGGGGTTGAGATTAAAACTGATGTGCCGTGATACACGTTCAGGGAAGAGGCAAAGGCAATTTTCCTGCAGAGCTCATTCTTCAATGTGTGGGTCCCGGGGGCACTTAACCTTTATGTGAAGTATGGTCTGGTTGATATACCGCCGTCGGAAGGGGCGGGGTGCGACTCAAAATGAGCAGCTTTCAGGTGAGTTTTTCATTCGGACAGTTGTAAGACTTTTTTTTCCCTGTTAGGAAGCGGTGTGTTTTACGGACAATCGAGAAAGAGACGTATGAAATGCTAGGAGAACTTGATGAGAACGTAAAGATCAAGTGGTTATGGTACACGCGCCATTGGGCGAGTGGGCAACAGTCATCCCTTCGCTTCGCTTCCCAAAAGCTTTTGTCCCCTAAGTCTGGTATCTCCAATAGGGTCCTGTCCGTGAATTTTTTTTTTCCCGTTATCCTTTAGAGCGGAGTTCACCCAAGCCGCGCTTTGGCGGCGACCAGTCAATGCGACTAATGTCAAACACAATTCGGGCCATCTGGTATGTCCTACACGTTATTTTGACATCCACTTCATCCACTTTGGATCGCATAGATCGCCCAGAGGCACCTCTGGTCTCTGCATATTATGGTGTTCAGGCATTCACCATTCTTGTGCTCCTTGAACACGCGCGTTGATGGAAGATGAAAAGAATCCGCTCGGTGTGATATTAATATCCCCCAAAGGCGACTTGCTAGGTTGCGTGGGAAGGGTAGTGGAAGGGCGCAGTACACCGCTAATGGCAATGAGTTATTATCGCGGACGAATTCCATGGCTAGTGTTACTTCATTGGTTCTGACGGTCAAGTTGAAGAGTCCAGGCAGGAGTACCGTTGAAACGTCGAAAACATTCTGTCGCCCCATTTCATACAACGGATCCCGTATCTGCTCGGGTCCGTTCGGCAACCGGAAATATTGATATTTCTACGGACGTGGTCAATACAAATAGAAGTGTGGGTGTTTCGGCAGGATTTGATGGAATTTAATCAAACATTGCTTTTCCCATGTTTTCCGAAGAATGTTTGCGCGCGCCATGGATTGAAAATAGGCCTGCATCTCCAACAGATGATTCAGAGGGAAAACGGTGTTTCTCGGGGATATCCGAAGATTTAGAGATGACATGGGAGAGCTTACGATGAGGATACAGTAAACCATAGGTTTCTTTAGGTACAACGAGATATTGTTTTGACAACAGATGCGTGTGGGTGATACCACGCAAATGATGCCAGCGGTGGATCTCAATCTGGCAGTTTCCGAAAGTCGAGCTCTGACTAAATTGGCTCTGGTCGGTGCAATATGAAATCTTGGCTGACCGGCAATTCGGTTTCTGTCATCCCGGTTCAATCCCCGCAATGACAGGACCCCTGCAAGCACTAGACCAACCAGTATCGCAGTTCCGGTATTTTGAGGGCAATTTTGACGAAGAACATAGGTGGTAAATTCCAGGATTCCCGGCCCCAAATGGGCTGCAAACACTACAAAAATGCAACAGAACTGCCCGTAGAATAGAAAACAGAAGCCCTTGCATTCATATGCACTGTATATTTGAGAGATAGCACGCAGAGAGGTTTGAGGATGCGGAGCTAACGCCCTCATCGCGGCGAGTGCTGGCCTGTGGGATATTACCTTTTATGGTAATAAAAACTCCGGGATGCTGCGTTGTGTTTCCGGGACTCCCGGATCCGGGTCTCGCAGGGCCGAGAGATCGAGAAATCCAGACCTCGACTTTTGGAAACTGCCGGAATTGAGATCCACCGCTGGCATCATTTGCGTTGTATCACGCACACAAAACAATATCTCGCTGTACCAGAATGGTTTATCCTCACCGTAAGCTCCCCCATGTCATCTCTAAATCTTCGGATATCCCCGAGAAACACCGTTTCCATCATGTGTTGGAGATAGAGGCCTATTATCAATCCATAGCGCGCAACCATTCTTCGGTAAACATGGGAAAAGCAATGTTTAATTAAAATTTAATCAAATCCTGCCAAAATACCCACACTTTTATTTGCCATATCGTAGAAATATCAATATTAATATTTCCCGTTGCCGGACGGACCCGAGCAGAACGGGATACGTTGGATGAAACTGGGGCTACAGATTGTTTTCGACGTTTCAACGGTACTCTGGCCTGAACCCTCCAATTGTCACTTGATACGGGTTAGCTTGATCGTTGGAACCACACTAGCCACGGAATTCGCCCAACATAGTAACTTATATTGCCATCAACGAAGTACCTGCGCCCTTCCACTACCCTTCCCACGAAACCTACCAAGTCGCTTTTTGGAGGATATTAAAATCACACGGAGCGGATTTTTTTCATCTTCCATCAATGCGTGTGTTCAATAACAATGCGGGATCGTGGCTGCACCCAATGATTATACAATGCGTCAGGCACAGGAATATCATTTCTCTATGCAAACTGGTGAGACTTGCCCTCCGAACCTGTGAATCCCTTCTACCTTATTTTCCACTAACGATATCTATATTTCACAACCTCGTCCGAATGGAGTCTGCTTTCTCAGCATACATGTCCTGCCAGCCATAAAGCGTCTCTTTTGCTACAGGGACGTTAGAATGATGAATGACTCAGCATTATACTGTGCAGAGAACAGGATCTCACCAAGTTCCAGAGGCACCTCCTGGGGAATCTGCATAATCCAAGGTTCGTGAGCTTGTAAATCGCAAATAAATCTATGGGACATACCGTATGGCTCGAATCGACCTTGACATTAGAGGAATTGACCGGTCGCCGCCAAACCGTAGCCTGAGTGAGGTCCACTATGTTCCTAAAGGGCAAGGGGAAAATTTTTTTTCAGGAACAGGACCCCATGGAAGAGAGATGATATTGGGAAGCAAAGTGAAGCACGTCAGTGGCTTACTCGTACAATGGCTCGCGCGCCATAATCCACTTGATCTTTACTTTCTCATCAAGCTCTCTCAGAATTTGATACGTCTCTTTCTCGAAATTATCGTCCGCGTAACACACCGCTTCCTAAACGGAAAAGAAAGCCTCACCACAGTCCGTAATAATTTCATACCGACGAATATAAGACTCACCCCAAAGCTGCTCGTTTTCAGTCGCACCCCGCCCCCTTCCAACGGCGGTGTATCCGCCAGACCATACTTCACATGAAGGTCAAGTACCTCAGGGACCCACACACTGAAGAACGGGTTTCGCAAGAAATTTGCCTTTGCCTCTTCCCTATCCACGCATCACGGCACATCAATCCAAAACCCCTTCTTACGAGGAAACGCTGAGATGAGGAACGGACCGAGAGGACCATGACTGTCGACGCACGAGTGCCCCCATCACCCACCTATCAGGCCGACGGTTTCCCTCGGGGAAAATGATTGGATCGACGAGGGTGATCGAGTGGAAGATACTTGGACTCGCGCAAGCCGCATTTGCTCTGCATAGGGGGCGCTCCAATTATTAGGCGATTATGCTCACATTCTATACGAAATAGAGACTCACATTACACAACCTCCACTCGAATGGCCCATTGCGACGACATTGCGATTGTGGAACCCAGACTTTTCGCGTCGTAAAGAACAGTCGAATGATACACGACGAAGGTGGACAGGAAGAGACTGTGTTGAGGCTACAAAAGGGCCCTCAGGGATAAAGTTCTCCACAAGATTTAGTATATCCCGGACGTGATCGATCCAATCGCCTGCAATCTTTCAGTCTTAGCATCTATTAAGGAAATGATCAGGGTAAGAAGAGAACCCACAGACATCGCCAAGATATTTCTCATTCAGCAGAGCGCTGTCGCCACAATTGGTGGTATCTATAGACCATATTTCATCGATGTGGATCCCACTGGACAGATGATCACAAAGAGAAATAAGATGTTTTATTGTCGGCTCCCAAAGCTTTGCCATTATCTTCAATATAGGGGCCAGAGGAAGCGCGGGCGATACTGACCTCTTTGTGAAACCCATTGCCGTGGGACATTACAACAGTTATGCCAATAGCCTTCTGGTCTTTAGGGGCTCCAATACGTGCATAACGATTCACGACATTCCATAATACAGGTCCACGTGATTCCCACGGGTCGTTCTTCGCCTCAGAATCATGGCTCTTGGTCCGCAGCTTTAGGAGGGCTGCCTGCTTTCCTCTCAGCTTAGTACCCGTGTCGAAGGCCCATGCCTGACGTTTACGTTTCTCCTCAGGGGGTGGTGAGGCGAATGGCACGGACTCCAGATGGGGATATCGTCTGGGCTCGAGAAAGGACTGGCGAGGATACGAGGCAGGTATAATATGCGTCGTGAGATTATATCCCGGTACGAAATCGAGCGAGCGAGGAGGAGAAGGGAGTGGAGGATAACTGTCGAAGGTGGGCAGAGCTGTGGGTAGATCGCGGAGTTTTCGAGTTGGAAATAGGCGGTAATTTGGGGGGGATTTGGAGGTGGTATGGAGGAATACATCTCTCGAGACTGGATGAGACGGACTGAGGTGTATTGGGTGGTTGCCGGCTGGGGGGTCGATGCGATGTTGCGTTTTTCCTGAATGCGCAGAATGGACTTATGGCTTATATAGTCTCAAAGAAAGGATCATACCAGCCACATTCCCGGATTCCGAACCCGGAGATTGACATGTATTCGGTGGTGCTATTTTTGGCTCGTACCGCTGTGGCACGAAATCAGGAGTAACTCATGAGCAGTCTTCCTCGCGTTTCTGCAAGCTAAGAAAGACCGCTCATAAGTCTAACAATGGCAGTTGCGTGTGGCGCGCTCCATGTGGATTGTTTTGTAGGATAACTCCATTTGGGTACTACATAGGCTCGGATTGGCTTTGAGTAGACATAACCTTCCATCCATTATTTTTAAGTACCAAAACAGATTTGCTGACTCAGCATTTTGTCCCAATATCAAGATACACAAATAGCCTTCCAAATAGCTTCCAAATGACCCTTGGAAAATGATTTGAGTGGAATTTGAACAGGTATTTGGGCCTCGGGAGCTCCAAATACCCATCCAAATACCACCCAAATCATTTTCCAAGGGTCTTTTGGAACTCATTTGGAAACTCATTTGGAGGTCATTTGGGGAAAGCTATTTGAAACCCCCTATTCTCCAAATGTGTTTTGGCAGTCATTTGGGAGGCATTTGGAAGGCAAGTTCCTAGCAGGGTCCAGATAACACTCGGCAGGTGCTCGGCACAGGGGTGGGTGGAAATGATCTCCGGGCGAGGACTTCGAATTACCCGAATTTCTTTCACCGCGCATGCTGTGACGCAATGATCATCCATTTAGTGCTAGCCGCATCATTCACTTGTGCAATGGATCCGCAGTCCAGTGGATCACATCGATGATATGTCTATAGATACCACCATTATGCACAGCGCTCTGCGAGGTGAGAAGTGTCCTGGCGATATCCGTGAGCCCTCTTCTTGCCTTGATCATTCCCTTAATGGGTGCTAAGAGTGAAATATTGCAGTCGATTGGATCGATTCATCGAGATGAAATTCCCACGGACTTGGTGAGACTTTCTTTTCCGCTTAGGAAGCGGCGGATTTCGGGGACGATAATTTCGAGAAAGAGACTCATGAAATTCTCAGAGAGCTTGATGAGAAAGTAAAGTCCAAGTGGATTATGGCGCGCGAGCCATTCATTGTACGAGTCCACTGACACCCTGCGCTTCGCTTCCCAATATCATTTGTGTTCTGAATTTGGTGTCTTCCATGGGGTCCTGTTCCTGAAAATAAATCCCCCGTTGTCCTTTAGGCAGGTAGTGGACCTCACTCAGGCTGTGGTTGGGCGGCGACGGTCGATTCCTCTGCTGTCAAGGTCAATTCGAGCCATCTGGTATACCCTGTGAGTTTATTTATTATTTGAGGTGCACGCGCTTTGGATTATGCAGATTCCCCTGGAGGCGCCTCTGGAACTCCGTGAGTTCTCGTTCTCTGAACAGCATGATGTTGAGTCATTCATCATCCTAACCCTCCTGTAGCAAAAGAGGCGCTTCGTAGCTGGAAAGTAATGTCTGCTGAGAAAGTAGACACCATTCGGGCGAGGTTGTAAAACAGATAGATATCGTTATTTAATAATCGCGGTACCGTTTTGTCAATGCACCTTTCAGCAAGGGCAAAAGTCTTGCTGAGCCCCGCAGGCGTCAGAACTCGCCCCCCGGAACTTCCTGGGGCACCCGAGGATTATATATTGGCAATGGGGTGTCGGGTGTCGGGTGTCGGAGTCGGTTGAGTACCGAAAAACTCAATGCACTGCCACTTTAATTCAGTTCCTGACTTGTCCAATAAGCATTGACACTCCACGAGTTTTAAAAGTTCCGAAAAGGCCTTGGAGCCATCGCCAACACTACCGGTGAGGATTCTCCTTGTAATGGCAGAAGCCTGTGGATTTGTGAGACCAGTGCAACAGCAGTCGCAGCTGCCGTTGGCTTTCGCGCTTGAACCTACCTACCCATTCTGATCGGGAGTGCAGCATTGCGCGATTCCCAGGTTCTCGTCTTTTCTTCAGTCATGTTTACACTCATAAATAATTGAAAAATACAGGCACGCACTGGGGTAAATCAGTTTCGCAGAATGATAGCAGGCCGGAATCCTTAAGACCGGCGCGATAGCCGCTCATACATTGATGTTGGGGGTATAGTAGCTTTAATACCTGCATCCCCCGCATTCAGCGAGGGTGGCTGGATTCTGAACTGATGATTTATCTCATTATGGGATGGTCACATCATCCATTTCCGTACGAATGCCAGCCCAGATGTAACGTAAGTCCACCCTCAATGGGGGGAGGTGGGTGGATGCTGACAAAGGGAATCCGGAGGCTGTTGGGTAGAATTCTGAAACTTGAATGAGAGTGACTCGTGTCGTTGCGGCGGGCACGAAAAGCAAGTGTGGCCCACTGTGACACACATCCTAAGCCCCAAGAAGATCCGCCTCGGCATAGGGGTGGGAAAGGAAGAGGAAATGATCTCCGGGCGAGGGCTTCGAATTACCAGGCCTGCCCAGTCAGGTGTGATTCTCTGGCTAGGCTAGGTCTCGCTAAACTGAATGAAATGTGGAAATAAAATTGTAAAGTCCGAATAAAAATATGATTACAAACATGCCGCGTCATCGTCATGGGAAAAGGAAAATGGGCGACAGAGATAACTACCCGTATCTGTATCATCCTGCCTCACCAGAAAGCTCCCCACATCCCACAACTGAGGCACACTTTGTCCTTTTTGCTTTGTACTGCTCGCAAGGGTTGGGGTGATTTTTGAGGCTATCGAGACAAATGCTGTTGACCCAAACTCGCTCTTGATTGGTCTCTGCTGAAGCCCCTCACACTCTGCTATTATCGAAAGCATTGATATTTGGAGTATCCTTAATGCAATGGAGCATGCAAAATCAAATATGAGGGATCAGGCTAGATTTAGCAAAAGCAGATTATAGAGCCATTGTAGACTTGAGCATGCACGCTCCCACTGAGTCCCAGAGTGCTTGTCACGGCAAATTCCGGGACATCGAATGTTACCTTTTATGGTAATAAATGTTTGTCTTGGGTTTTCGGCACCCCCGGATACTCACCTAGGGCTCGCGGGGGTCCTATCATAGGGACTGTAAAAGGTCCAAACTATGTTGTAGTCTCATGATGGGATTCACTGATGGCTCAGTTGAGAACTTTTGGATCACTCGGAATCCATTCTTGACTTTCCGCCGGATCCGCCTCGGCCAGATGTAAACCGATATTTTTGACACATTCGGACCCAATCCGAGATCGCTCATCACCACAACTCGGCGGCAAGTGCGGAGAAGCTTGTGTAGTGTGGTAGGTAGTGGTGCTGGGACCATGAAAATGACTTTGAGTGTGCCCCTGTTCGAACCCCGCTGAACTACATGGTATTTTGACCCCTCCTCCTGTGCCCATAGCTGCGCGTGCGACCAGGCGGAAATATCCTTTTTTTGGAATTCTCGAGAATCTTCCCCAAACCCGCTCAAAGCATGTCAAATAACTTAAAATGTAATTTATGGGCGATTTAATTATGTTTCAGAAACTTATCCACCCTTGTGCCGGCGTTCAGTGATTCCTGGTTTTGCATCCGGGTGGTGTTGAGTCACGTTCAAAATAAATTGCGCCGAATTGTGTTCCCACGACTCCACTTGGTTCGACTTCAGCTAGTTTTTGCTTAGCAGGCTCAAGTTGTTGTGTGATAAAAGAACCTCAGTGCAGGGTACGGTTGCGGAGGTACAAACCAGTGAGGTATGTACATGAAATACCTACGTTATATATAGTAAGAGGAGGGCGGCCCTAGAGTGGGCCGGACGTGCGGAGAGGGGTAGAGGCACGTGACAACGTACGTCGTAGTCGATACCGCCCATTTCAACACAAGTTACGATGTCCGCTCTGCGGACTGAAACTCCTCGCCAATGCTGGATGAGATGACCTCTGTGTCTCTTACTGTGTGTGGGCGGGGAAGTCTGAAGGACGCCAAATTCTTACCAACCTGGTGTCTTACATAACGACAATCCAGGGCTCCAGGCTTATAATTCGGGCAGCGCTGAAGCCTTAGCCTCGAGAGAAGCAGGACTGAAGAATTGGCTTACAGCTGTACTTCGGGCTCTCGGAGCGTGGGAAAGACAAGCTGCAATGTCTATGCAACCCTGTCTCAGACACGCATTGTTTTGACCCGATCAAAAGGGATGGTGGGTGGGTGAAAAGAGAATTTTTCGTCTCGAGAGCACAGCAGAAGGTATTCTCGGTGAAGCGACTACAGTCGTATTCAGGAATCCGGCATCTCCCGGATTCGCGCCCTCTAACGTTGAGCCTCATCCAGCAATATCTCGCTCCGCTGCACAAAAACTAGCCGTGGCCCACGTTCCACTCGCAGCTCGCTCACGTGGTCTCTAAGCTTGACTTCGGGCGACTCCATATGATTTCCGTTGATCCGGATGGAGCCTCAACTGTCAATATGTGTGGTGCTGCCGGATCTATTACATAAGAGGTGTGCACATGTAGGTCACCGTAGCGCCCATTGGACTTGGCTGCGAGCCCATTCTGCTGACAGTATACTACAACATCCATCCCTTCATCGTGCCCAATATACCACAGTTTGTCTCGCTCATTCTCGAAAGATGTCTTCCTCCATACCACCTCCAAGTCCCCCCCTATATTACCGCCCATTTCCAACTCGAAAACTCCGCGATCTACCCACAGCTCTACCCACCTTCGACAGTTATCCACCACTCCCTTCTCCTCGCTCGCTCGATTTCGTACCGGGATATAATCTAACGACGCATATTATACCTGCCTCGTATCCTCGCCAGTCCTTTCTCGAGCCCAGACGATACCCCCATCTGGAGGCCGTGCAATTCATCCCACCACCCCCTGAGGAGAAATTTAAGCGTCAGGCATGGGCCTTCGACACGGGTACTAAGCTGAGAGGAAAGCAGGCAGCTCTCCTAAAACTGCGAACCGAGAACCGTTCTGAGGTGAAGGACCCCCAGGAATTGACTGGACCTGTGTTATGGAATGCCGTAAATCGTTATGCGCGTATTGGGGCACCTAAAGACCAGAAGGCTATCGGGATCACTGTTGTACTTTCCCATGGCAATGGATCGCATAAAGAGGTCAGTATCACTCGCGGTTCCCTCTTTGGCCCCTGTATTGAAAATAATGGGGAAGGTCTGGGAGCCGACAATTAAACATCTTATTTCTCTTTGTGATCGTCCGTCCTCCGGGATCCACATCGATGAGGTATGGTCTATAGACACCGTCAATTGTGGCGATAGCGCTCTGCTGAATGAGAAATATCTTGGCGATGTCTGTGGGTTCTCTTCTTACCTTGATCATCTCCTTAATGGATGCTAAGAGTGAAAGATTGCAGGCGATTGGATCGACCACGCCCGGGATATACTAAATCTTGTAGAGAACTTTATTCCTGAAGGTCCTTTCGTAGCCACAACACAGCCTCTTCCTGTCCACCTTGACCGTGTATCATCCGAGTGTTCTTCACGGCGCCAAAAGTTTGGGTTCCACGACCGAAATGTGGTCGCGATCGGCCATTCGATCGGAGGTTGTGTAATGTGAGTCTTGATTTCCTATACAATGCGAGCGTGATCGCATAGGAACTGGAACGCCCCCTGTGCAGAGCAAATGCGGCTTGCGCGAGTCCAAATATCTTCCACTCGATCACCCTCGTCGATCCAATCATTTCCCCCGACTCGGAGGGCAACCGCCGGCCTGATAGGCTTGTGATGGGGGCACTCCTCCGTCGGCAGTCGTGGTCCTCCCGGTCCGTTCTTCGTCTCAGTTTCATCGTAAGAATGAGTTTGGGATTAAAAACTGACGTGCCGTGATGCGTGGATAGGGATGAGGCAAAGGCACTCTTCTTGCAAAGCCCGTTCTTCAATGTATGGACCTCGGAGGCACTTGACGTTTATGTGAAGTATGGTCTGGTGGATATACCGCCGTCGGAAGGGGGCGGGGCGCGACTCAAAGCAAGCCGCTTTCAGGTGAGCCTTACATTCATCGGGATGAAATTCCCGCGGACTGTGGTGAGATTTTCTTTTCTACTTAGGAGGCGGTGGGTTTCGCGGACGATAATTTCGAGAAAGAGACCTATGAAATTCTCAGAGAGCTTGATGAGAAAGTAAAGATCAAGTGGATTATGGCGCGCGAGCCAGTGTACGAGTAAGCCACTAACACCCTGGGCTTCGCTTCTCAATACCCTCTGTCTTCTGAATTTGGTGTTTCCATGGGGACCTGTTCCTGAAAAACATTTCCCCTTTGTCTTTTAGGCAGATAGTGGAGCTCACTCAGGCCACGGTTTGGCGGCGACCAGTCAATTCCTCTAATGTCAAGGTCAATTCAAGCCATCAAGTATGTCCTATGAGTTTATTTGCGATGTACACCCTCACGCGCTTTGGATTGTGTAGATTCCCACGGAGGCGCCTCTGGAACTCGGTGAGTTCTCGTTCTCTGCACAGTATGATGCTGAGTCATTCATCATTCTTACACTCCTGTAGCAAAAGAGGCGCTTTATAGCTGGCAGGATATGTATGCTGACACCATTCGAGCGAAGTTGTAAAACGTAGATAGATATAGTTATTAATAATAGAAACCGCCGTACCGTTTTATCAATGCACCTTTCAGCAAGGGCAAAAGCCCTGCTGGCCCCTCCGCGGGCGTCAGAACGCGCCCCCGGAAACCACCCGAGGATTGTGCATTGGCAATAGGGTGTCGGAGTCGGTTGAGTACCGAAAAACTTAATGCACTGCCACTTTAATTCAGTTCCTGATAAGCATTGAGACTCCGCGAGTTTAAGTTGAGAAAAGGCCTTGGAGCCATCGCCAACATACCGGTGAGGACTCTCCTTGTAATGGCAGAAGCCCATGGGTTTGTGAGACCAGTGCAACAGCAGTCGCAACTGCCAGTGGCTTTCTCGCTTGAACCTACCTACCCATTCTGATCGGGAGTGCAGCATTGCGCGATTTCCCAGGTTCTCGTCTTTTCTTCGGTCGTGTTTACACTTATAAATAATTGAAAAATACAGGCGCGCACTGGGGTGGATTAGTTTCGCAGGATGATAGCAGGCCGCAATCCTTACGATCGGTGATGCCGGTGCGATAGCCGCTCATACATCGATGTTGGGGGGATAGTAGTTTCAATACCTGCATCCCCCGCATTCAGCGAGGGCGGCTGGATTCTGAAGTGATATTTCATCTCATGATGGGATCGTCACATCGTCCATTTCGGTACGAATGCCAGCCCAGATGTAACGTAATTCCACCCTCAATGGGGGGGAAGGTGGGTGGACGCTGACAAAAGGAATCCGGAGGCTGTTGGGTAGAATTTTGAAACTTGAATGAGAGTGACTCGTGTCGTTGCGGCGGGCACGAAAAGCAAGTGTGGCCCACTGTGACACACAGTCCTAAGCCCCAAGAAGATCTGCCTCGCTAGTGCGTCCCTATACATCTCGAGGTCACACCATAAGTCACTTTATTGTACATGCGTAAATGATGCTGAGCCGAGCAGCTACAGTCGTGCGCGAGCGAGGGCCGCCGCATCCACAGGCCATAGCTCTGCGCTCGTCTAGCTTTGCAGCGTTGAACACGGCCTTCAACATATCCGTCCTCATCAGCCCATACACACCAGTCTTCGCTCGTGCTGCTTTTGCCTCAGCCAGCTTGTGAGCCTCACGCAGGACACCATCCGTGCCCCCATCCGCCAGCACATCGATCACACCGAGCGCGTGCAGCTCTTGAGGAGTAAAACGATGTGCATCCAGCGTTGCATCGCGAGCAATTCTCGCGTTGGGCAGTCTATAATTCACGACAGCAGCGACGGAAGGCGGCAATGAGGCGCCAAGTTCCACCTGAAAACTCGAGTGGTCAGGAACAATATAGAGTGGGAAGAATAATATAGGCAGACAGACTTCGGTCATACAGCACCATGCCTTACCGGAGGTCATGACTCGGTAGTCGCATGTGAGAGCAAGGGCGAACGCAGCTGCGAAGCAATGACCGTTGATGGCGGCAATAATGGGCACTGAAAACATACTATTCAGATATAGGACATGGTTCAAATTGAAAGGAGCGGCACAGACTTGGGAAACCGATAAGTCGCCTCATCAACAGGTCGAAGTAATCTAGTGCCGAGGGGTGAGCAGATGTGGCGAAAGGCTAAAAGGACTGTGCACACTGGGGAAGAATCCATGGTCCCACTGCGTCCCTCGAAATCGAGGCCTGTTTAATGATTCGTTGGTCCGCATGACAATGACTGGGGGCATGCGTGAACTGCACCATTAGAAAAGAATTTCTGCTGGGATTTCGTGCCGACGATGATGAGGGCGCCTGGGGCACCAACCTCGGTAGTAGAGGACCTCCAATCCTTTTCTACGTGATCAAGGGCCTTGAGGAGCACTTTATCAATAAACTCGTGATTTATGCGGTTGTCGAGTCCATGATGCATCTCCAGCTCCCAGGTAGTGGGAGTAGGATGGTGGACAGAGGCCAGAGGAGCCGGGGAGCCGATTGGGAACCTGATAGGATATGACATGGCGAGAGCAATGGAGTGACAGACGGATGAGAGAAAGAGGCAGGGTGATGCGAATTTCCCCTGGTGCCCGACTGGTCAACAAGCCCTTCGTTACCGCTATATAGACTGATATCCCCTGACAAGGGTGATGAGAAATGGCTTGGCGGATCTCGAGTCTGCAGACTCAGCCGGGGCGAATAAAATATCATATCTGACAGAATTACCCATCGGCGTCGGTTAGTGTTGCCACGGGTCGGCCCTCCTCGGCTTCCTTCAGCGCGAGCAGGTGTGGGACACCAAGGTCGAGCTTCACGAATCACGCGTGCGAGCTTGCGAGTGCAGGCCGCAGTAGCGTCATGGTCAGTTCTTGGTGACACGCAGGACGCGCAGTGAGATATTGCTGTGATGCTGGCCCGTAGCCACGACTCCGCTTGTGCTCGGCTCCAGGACGGCTTCCGCCGACTCGAGACTCTAAATCCATTCAGTTGGGGATCGGTTCGGCTCGACTCGGCTTCGGGGCTACTTCGGGGCGACTCGACTCGAGCCGACTTCGAGCCCGAGTCGCGGCAACACTAGCGTTGGCTCAACGCCCATCAACGCTGGGCATTGAGCCAACGCCAATGCGGGAGATGCCGGCTTTTACGATGACGACTGTGCTTCACTCCGACTTCGACGAGAAGACGAATGCATTCTCTTTTCATACACCCAACATCCCTTTTGGTTGGATAAGGCTATGTGCCCCCAAAACATGGTTGAAGTCATTCTGGCTTGTCTCTGTCCACTCCAAGAACACGAAGGACGCGCTGGCTATTTCATCCAACATTGGCGAGGGGTATTTATCCGCCAAGCGGTTCGAGCCTATCTCGCGTTGTGCTGACAAAAACTAGCCAAGTCTTGAGTCTTTTTTCTTTCTCGCTAAGTACGACACGTGTGTCATGTGTTGGCGGCAGGATGAACAAGAATGCACTCAAATGAGGAAGGTAGTGATAAAATGATAACACCGTGAGGCTTTCTTTTCAAAGTTCCGAAAAGGCCTCGATTCCACGCTTATCGCTAGACTCGGAGCAGTCTTCCTCCGCTTGCAATTTCAATTCCTCTGGCTTGAGAAACAGATGCTATGATCCTTTCTTTGGATACTACATAGGCTGTCAGCCTATCTGAGCTTTTAGGCAGAACCCAACATCGCATCGGCCCGCCCAGCTGTTTCTGTAACCACACAATACGCCCCAGTCCCTCTAATCCGATCCCGAGAGATGTCATCCTCCATACCACCTCCAAGTCCCCTCCCAAATTATCGGCCATTTCCAACTCGAAAGCTTCGTGATCTACCCACAGCTCTACCCACTTTCGACAGTTATCCTCCACTTCTTCTCCACCCCGGTCGTGCGATTTTATACCGGGATATAATGTGACGACGCATATTATACCCGCTTCGTATCCTCGCCAGTCCTTTCTCGAGCCTAGACGGTATCCCCATGTGGAGCCCGTGCCTTTCGTGCCACCACCCCCTGGAGAGAAACGTAAACGTCAGGCATGGGCCGTCGACACGAGTGCTAAGCTGAGAGGAAAGCGGGCTGCTCTCCTAGAACTGCGGACCAATTGCAAGAACCATGATTCTGAGGTCCTGAACGACCCCCAGGAATTATCTGTACCTGTATTATGGAGTGTCGTAAATCGCTATGCACGCATTGTGGCACCTAAAGACCAGAAGGACATCGGGATAAGTGTTGTGGTTTCTCACGCCATTGGATTTCACAAAGAGGTCGGTATCCCTCGCCATTCTCCTCTGGCCCCCGTGCTGAAAATAATGGCGAAGATTTGGGAGCCGACAATTAAGCATCTTATTTCTCTTTGTGATCGCCCGTCCTCTGGGATCCACATCGATGAGATATGGTCTATAGATGCTGCCAACTCCGGCGACAGCGCTCTGCTGAATGAGAAGTACCTTGGCGATGTCTGTGGGTTCTCTTACCTTCCAGGCCATCGTTTCCTTAACGGATGCTGATAGTAATGTCTATAGTCGATTGGATCGATCACGCCCGGGATATACTAAATCTTGTAGAGAACTTTATTCCTGAGGGCCCTTTTGTAGCCTCAACACAGCCTCTTCCTGTCCACCTTGACCGTGTATCATTCGACTGCTCTTCACGGCGCCAACAGTCTGGGTTCCACGACCGTAATGTCGTCGCGATCGGCCATTCGATTGGAGGTTGTGCAATGTGAGGCTTGATTTTGCACGAAATGTGAGCGTGATCGCATAGTGATTGGATCGCCCCCTATGCAGAGCAAGTGTGGCTTGTGCCAATCCAAAACTCTTCCACTCCATCACTCTGGTGGATCCAATCATTTTCCCCGAGTGCAACCGCCGGCCAGATAGCTTTGTGATGGGGACGCTCCTGCGTCGGCAATCGTGGTCCTCTCGGTCCGTTTCTCGCCTTACTGTTTCATTGTGAGCACGGGTTTGGGATTAAAACTGATATGCGGCGATACGCGTATAGGGAAGAGGCAAAAGGACTTTTCTTGCGGAACCCGTTCTTCAGTGTATGGGTCCCGGAGGTACTTGACCTTTATGTCCAATATGGTCTAGTGGATATACCGCCGTCGGAAGGGGGCGGGGTGCGGCTCAAAATGAGCAGCTTTCAGGCGAGTCTTCCTTTCATTGGTGCGAATTATCACGGATCGTGGTAAGACTTTTTATTTCCCCTCTTAGGAAGCGGCTTCTTTCGCGGACGATCATTTCGAGAAAGAGACGTATGAAATTCTAGGAGAGCTCGATGAGAAAGTCAAGATCAAGTGGATTATGGCGCGCGAGCCATTGGACGTGTGAGCCACTGACATCCTTCGCTTTGCTTCCCAATACCGCCTGTCTCCTGAATTTGGTGTCTTCCACGGGGTCCTGTTTCTGAAAAAATTTTCCCCGTTGCCCTTTAGGAAGACCGTGGACCTCACTCAGGCCACGGTTTGGCGGCGACCTGTCAATTCCTCTAATGTCAAGGTCAATTCGAGCCATCTGGTATGTCCTTCAAGTTTATTTCCATGTACAAGCTTACTCACTTTAGATTTGTAGATTGCTCATGAGGCACCTCTAGAACTCGGTGAATACTTGTTCTCTGCAGCAGTATGGTTGTCGAGTCATTCATCGTTCTTACGCTCCTGTAGCACAAGAGGCTGTTCATAGCTGGCAGGATATGTACGTTGAGAAAGCGGTTCCCATTCAGGCACGTTGATCTCGTTACTGGAATGCCGTTTTGTCAACGTAGAAGGACTGGCGGGTTCGAAGGACAAGTCTCACGGGTGCAGTTTAGGTAGAGAGGCCCACCCTGTAGGAGACTTCTGTGCTTGATGTACTGTATGATCATTAGATGCAGCCACAATCTCCCCAAGGCTTATACAGTGTTATTGAAGATGCATGTGACAATGATTAGAGAGACTTGGAGGCTGAAAAAGTTTGAATTTTCCAAGTAACCCCTTTGCTGTGGCAGCACCCACAGAGCCTGCATCCCCCGCATGATACTGATGTCTGCGCGATCGCCTCTTCATCACGTCAAGGACATGTCGACAACCGCGAAGGCGGTAGGGAATCACCGTTTCATGAGACAAAACCAGCCACTCTAGAGCAAAGTCATTCATTGTGGGAAGGAAAAAACCATCAAGTTGGGGTATCAGGCGTAAAGGTCTAGGGATTGGAACGATGAATGTCACCAATGAATAAATGAATCGCCCGGTAAATGATGGGTTCTCAACCAATGCATTTCCCCCCCTTCCGCTGTCGTCCAATTTGCAGCTATACGAAGGCCGAGGTTCTTCAGAATCTTGCTAGTTCTTGCTTCTTTCAGACCAAATCTAAAGACGCAGGACGGGTTGGACGACCGACGCCTCAATATCCCGAAGAATCCACTTTGCAGGGGTCCTTGCCGCATGGAGCATGACGAGATATGGAAGTCTGGATGGCTCTTTCTTAGGATACGGAGGAAAAGAATTCTTGGCTCATGGGAACGTGGGAGGGTGGCCGCCGTCGTAAGTTTGGCGCAGGGCCTTCTTCACACTCATCGAGTGCATCAATGACGGTGAGTGTGGTGTACCGACGCGAGACAAGTTTGGCAAAGGGCTCTAAGATTCATCCTAACAAATTGAGGTAGTGGTTTCTTGTTCCTTTTGTGGAATGCAGAACCTCGGTGCAGGGTACGATTGCGGAGGTACAAACCAGTGGGGTATGTACATCAGGTATCTACGTTATATATAGTAAAAAGGGGGCGGCCATAGGATAGGCTGCACAAGCGGAGAGGGGTAGAGGCCGCGGTCGAGCGGCACGTGACGTACGCCGTAGTCGATAACCGCCCATTTCAACAGTTCCCTAGTATTGCGCCCTGTTGTGCGGCTAGGAGAGAGAGACAATCTGATTTGTATCCCGCGTAGGCGCGGAAGCCGCCGAGAGCGGTTTACTGTACCTAACTACATAGGGTGACAGTAACGAGGTTGCAAGCAGGGATGGAGTTGTGCGGCTAGGAAGACAGAGTGCAGATCGCGTAGAGGTCGTCAATCCGGGAATAGAAGAAACTCTCCCCCTGGCATGCTGTCTGTTCTCGTCCGCTCGTCCCACGATCGTAGTTTGCAAGTCCTAGCTGGCCAGCCGATGGTGCGACTATAGAGGTGGGCCCCGCCACGTGCTCTCTAACCACGATGTCGCCAACATAGAAACACGGGTGCCTGACAATGGGGATATCCTCGCAGGCGGGATCGTAATCCGTGGATCCACAACGAGACCGGTGGAACGTTCTGCAAAACGGGAAGCCGGTGAATGATCAGTGCGAAAGTTGGACTCAGCTCTGAAAAATGATGCTTGTTCCCTCGCGAGGTGTTGTGGCTAAGCTGGATGATTTGGACTCTTACGGCCTTATGGGAATGTGTAAGCAATACACACGTTGTCGAGAAACATGCAGTACATGAAAGTGGTCACGAGGTGCCTTGAGGCTCTGTGCGAAAGTGAACACATCGTTTTCATCGTTCCGTCGTTCCAAGAGGGTCGACAGAAAATCACTTATTAGTCCGCATTCAGTGAAAGCTTCGGGATTCGGAGCCAAGCGCATTTCCTGTTGTACGAAGTCGAACCATTGCCAGGACTTTCCTGAAAGGTCGCATTGAACGACAAAATGAAAGCGCGAGGGGACTGGACGTGAATTCCATCTACGGCGGCAATGCCAGCCCACTCGCGGTATATGAATCGAGAATTACACACACACAGGGGCAATACGGCCGAGATAGGTATGCTGCCGAACACAGTGTTACCAAATGACAGTACTGTATGGTCAACAAGATGCCTTTTCCTGTTCTTTCCAGGGGCTGTATCGTTAGGGAGCAAATGGGGTGTCAATAAACAAATATTGGTGCCCGCGTGCGCCTTGTGACGATTTACGTAAGGGGTCCGCCAAATAATTAGACCAGGCTTAATTATGAGGTACCCCTCATAATTTGAGACCGAGCTTCACATATCTCTTGCATCAACATATCTCTTGTAGTAGCATATCTCTTATAGTTGTCAAAAAAAAAAAGAGGGGAATTATGTACAAAGATTAATCCAAAAATGCATACATACTCAAGTCTTGTCCAAAAGTCTCCCGTATGTACAGAAGATTAGCACAACGTTCTTTATCAACCTGCATGTGCTCCCTCATGGATGTTTTACCTGGCCGGTTATCAGGAATATTTCTAAGCCGGGTCACTGGAAATGAAGAACGAAATGCAATGCCTGCCAGAGACTTCACCCTTGAAATAGCCACAAAAGAAAGGCCTAATGCAAAGTCCTTTGCACCAAGGTCAATTACAGCATTTTCAAGGGTCAAACCTTGACTCTTATGAACTGTGATAGCATAGGCCAAAGTCAAGGAGAACTGAAGTCGAGAGCAAGTGCTGTTTCCTTTGTCCCATGTTGTTTTGAATGGAGGGATGGGTATGATAGGGTCATTATGGTTAGAGGATTTAAATGCTTGCCATCGTTCATCTACTGGTCCTAGTAAACATGCATAAGTTTTGGGGATGAATTGCATTAGCATAAAAGAAACTGGTATACCAGTATATCCTGGAAAGCGAATGAGAATGGCAGCAGGAAGATCATGTTTAGGGTCACTTGTTGGACGAAATAGGATCTTTTCCACAGTTCCACGAGACCCATTCACAAGGCCTGAGGAAGTATGTGGGTCAAAAATAGGCAAAATAAAATAAAATAAAAGAGAGCACTGACCAACATTGGTCCAAAGATTTCTTGTGAGCATGACCTTTGCCCCTTCTGAAAGCATAACTGTGTTCTCTAAACCCTCTGCATCATCTGATGAGGCCTTGGAAGCATCTGTACCATGATTTTTTGCCTTGCAAATGAGTACTGGGGTGTTGTAGGAAGCAAGTCGATGTGTATTGAAGGAATTTACACCTTCACGAGTGGGAAGAAGGTGTATTTCATTTGAAAATCTTGTTCTCTCAGCTTCAGAAAGATTATCCCAGAAGCGAGGTTTAAGCAACTCATAGCCAGCATCAGAAAGATTCATGTCACGAATCTCCATAAGTGCATCTCGGAATGCAATTTGGGCTGGATCATTGCCTTGCTGACGAAACACATGCTGGAGAGTGATTGAGTGTTGGATTGACTGATAGAGTGCTCTTCCCTCAACAGCCAGGTTTGTTGGGTCCTTGACATCATAAGTTGTGAAGAGGGGGGAGTCACCAACAGGAGGCAGCTGTGCAAAGTCACCAAAAAGGAGGAGACTGTGACCAGCAAGAATTTCATCATGGAAGGCTGGCTTGAATTGGCGAGTACGGCGATCAAGCTTTCCAGCCATTTTGCGCCCCACCATTGACTTCTCATCTAGAATGATGATCTTGTAGTTTAACCAACGCCCCTGCATTCGAGCCAAATGGGTTCCAGATAGGGGTTTCCAGCCTTTCACTCCAATTGCACATCCACTGTTGATGGTGTACCCCTGAATCCCAAAGGCTGAGACACCTGTGGGTGCAAGGCGAATGACTGGTTGTGGAATGCCAAGGCTGTCTGCAAGCACCTTGAGAGATGTGCATATTGCACCAATGAGGAAAGATTTTCCTGTTCCAGCTGTTCCATCTATGTTAATGCGAAGGGGAGGTGGAGGATTTGTGCCCTCTATAGGCATTACTGTCTGTTTAATATGAGCCATGACACCCAGGAAGATTTCACGTTGTTCCCCTTTCAACAAACGATAGTCGGTGAATGGAAGTTCATTCTCAGCATCAGGAAGAGAGCGTTTCTGATCCTCAAGCCAGGATTCTGCCTGTGCAACCAGTTCAGGGGAACCTGAATTGGTCACCCAGTCATATTGATCAACATCTCGGCTGCCCAAGTGTGTAATGTTGGCTACACCCTGATGATTGGGAGCCAGACCTGCCTCACGCATCCAGGGGAGTATATGGTTTGCTTCCTCTGGTGGATGACCATTGTCCTCATCACTACTGGACATATTGTCATCCTCATTTTCATGGGGAACTGGGAGACCATCATGCAGAAGATTTGGATGAGAGGTAAGGTATGTCTCCCACTCTTCAATCCATGTTGCTTCATCTTGGAGCCAGGGTTCATTTCCAAACCAAGGATGATGCAGAAGTAGTTTGCTGAAGCAATGGAGAGAATAGGAATCATCATCAGGATTTGATGAATAGCGAGGATAGATGTTGACAATGTATTCAGGTGCACGTGGGCGAGGCTTCCATCTCTCTTTAGTACCAGCAAGATCAAACTTTCTTGCAAATTCAAGAAGGCAGATATCAGCCTGAGATTGGAGGCGATCTTGATACTTCTGGCGAATTGAACGTCGTTCATGAGATGAATCACCAAAGTCCAGCAGTGTGCCTTCTTCTGGTGCAACAGAGAGACTTCGATGGGTGCGAGAAGAGACTGAGAGGGGTCTTCCAAGGAGAATATGGCAGACTTCTTGGGAAGAATAGTCACGTTCAGCAACCAGACTGGAGAGGAATTTCTGGTAGGCTCGTTTAGCACTGCTCAATCCATCCATTGGCTGGTTCAAGATAGTTGAAAGAGCATCCAGATAGCTAGCAGACTTTGACTCTGCTTTGGCAACATATTTTGAAGCATATGCCAAGACTGCATTAATGCTCAGGATTGGCTGGACATCAACATTAGCCCTCCAGCCCATGACAACAATGGGGCAGAAAGGATTCAGCAGCTCATCATTGCGACGGGTAGAAAGTTCTGGAAAGCCACGCTCATTTCTGAGGATTTCTGAGAGGTCATGTTTATTTTTGGGATATTTGAAGCGACACTGTTCTTGTCCTGTTGATTTGTTTTTGCGAAGACAGTAGCTGGTGCATTTGGTGTGTCGTTGGAAGCGATTGAGCAGTTCTGCAAGCTCCTGCTGAGAATCTGTAAGGGTGTTCCAAAGTCGAGCAGAGGGATGAATGGGTGCTGGTGGTTGAGGAAGGTGTGGATGCCAAGTGGAAACAATGGGGTCCCAAAATGCAATAAATCTCTGGACACTATCATTGTCTTCAAGGTCTAAATCCTCTGGTTTGGGGGCATCATTCAGCCAAAGGAAACCATGGACATGACTGCTTCCACGCCATTGCCATTCATATCTGGAGAGTACATCAGTCTCATTAGAAGATTTGTTATTAGAAATATAAAACATACCGCCACCAGTGATCCTTTACATTGAACTTGACTGAGATGACCTCCTTGAAGAATAACTCCCAGCGCATTTGAAAGTAGTCTGCTGCAATTGCAGGATTCTCATTCAAATCATCTCGTCTAGTACGATATGCAGCATGTTGGGTGAGATCTTCAGCATGGGATGGCATGTGCTGATGCAGATCAGGCCATTGGAGATCTGCAGCTGATGCAGTGATGAAGACATGAGGTGAGCCTAATTGTTGCACTGAAGCAAGGAGCTCCCTAAGTTTCTTGTTCCAGAATGGCTTTGATCCTGGTAGGTTGGTTCCTGCCTTAGCAATTCGATTGGCCACCTGCTTCAACTCTTCCTCATTCCCACGTTGCACCATATCTCGAAGATCATCCACAGTCCATGCAGCCTCCTCACGATGTGTTGACATGTACCAAGCTGTGTCCTTCTTGGCTTCATTTCGTAAATGAGTGTTAAGGGCCCAGTATCGAAAGCGGGGATGCCTAGCAAATCTTCCATCTCCATAGTGAAGAAGATGGGCAACCCATTGTGAGAATGTGACTTTCTTGTCACGGGCCTCATTAAAGTCAGCACACCCAGTGGGGAAAAGAGAGGGAAATGCGCCAATTGCAATTTTGACATTGTCCCATTCACTTATTGGTTGCTGACCAATAGATGGCATATGAAGGACAACAGGATCTCCATTTGCTGCATTGCGAAGCTGTTCAAGTTCTGTCTGTGGTGCCATGATATTGGGTATGAATGAATGAGTGATTATGCCATGATCATCATCATTGGTTTCCCCATCCCCTGGTGGTCCAGGCTGAACAATGGGGGCATCATTCTGGGAATTGAACTGGGAAAAGAGGTGGTGTACAGAGCCATCATGAGGGAGTTGATTAAGGTTCTGTTGGCTGAATGTGACATTGGCATATGATGGGTGATGGGCACAGAAGAAGAGAAGCCAGTCCCTGACCACCTGGCGACGAACATGAGTGTCTTCATATACTGGTTGATTGAGGACAGTGTCATGTGCAGTGCGACGCAGACAAACAAAGTCACACTCTTCTGGAAGAAGAGGCAGAGTTGCATAGAGGCGAGCATTGTTGCGTGGGAAGTTACAGATGTGGCCTGCATATTTTGTCTGCCCACCATGAATGCTGACAACAGACATCATGACATGGATGGGTGCAATGAGGATTTCTTCCATTGGTGTAAGGATACTGTCAGGGCATGTGGGAGGCAACCCTCCAGGATCCATGTTGTTCAAAGATGTGAACATGTCACCCTTGATACGACACCCCTTGCAGTGACCATTGACAACCCCCAGATTGAGCCATTTTTCATGACACTTATTGCATGTCTCCTGTTGAACCTCCATAACTTTGTCCCGGAATTTTTTGACAAGATGTTGGTCTGCAGGAGATAGAGCAGGTTCATCTGGAACAAAGATGTCGAAGGGGTTGATGTCATCAAATGGGTCATCAAATGAGTCATATCCAGCTTGATCTGCATTAGAGTCATTATTTGTTGCAGGAGGGACTGGAATATCCTGGGGCTGTTGATGTCGTTGCCGATATCGTGCATCTCCTTGACGACAGTTCTCACAACGATTGCGTAAGACACCATTCCTGTCCAGAGTAAAGGCTGTGATTCGGCATGTGTGTCCACGTGAACAACGCTTCATCATTGGTGCAGGTGGAAGGGGATTGGGTGGCTCAGGGTGTGGTGGTGGTAGTGGTGGCTGATCAGGTGTTAAATGGAATGGATTTGAAGGATGTGGATGTCCAATGTTTGTATTCATGCCTCCAAATGATAGCTGCTGCATGAGTGGTTGAATCTCATCCATGGCATCATCACTCCCAGAGTCATCTGGGGAATGTGCAAGGAGAGATCTGGACATATTGTTTCCCTGGTGGGTGGGTGATTGTGGGGGTGCATAATTGGGCCGAATTCGTTGAGAGGCACGTTGATCAGCAGCTGGGGTGTGTGTCATTCGGGCAATGTGGGAGCGTGAACCAAGGATTTGTTGAGGAGGTGTTACTGGAGGAATAGGATATGCTGCAAAGGATAAATAAATTATTATAGATTTACAGCACTTTACTCTATAGGACCACATACCTGCAGGTGGTGTTCCATGATTTTGAATCTGTTGTTGCCTAGGTGCCTCAGATGGGCCAGGTTGAGTATCTAATCTCAGGCAAATTCATTCCAGAATTAATTCAATATTTAGAACTCAAACTGGGAAAAGTAACCCACCTGAAGTTTGACCCAACCTTGATGGGCCAGCACCAAGAGTCTGGCTCAATAAGTTGGCAGTGGCACGTTGCTCACGGCGCCGTTCATTCCGTCTGTCTTGTTTAGCCCCCCCCAGATCTGCATCACGAGGCATACTGGAAGGCTATCCCTTCACAACCTGGCCGCCCCGTCCCGTGCGACTAACGAGTGCAATTTGTCTCCCAATTTGGTCTTGATCCCGCTTTAGAAGCCGCCTCACAACTCCACGATCCCTTTGTCCAAAAGCAGTCTGAAGCAGAGAACAGGTGCAAGACAACTGCAGTTGTGGAGTACAGTAGCTATCTTTAAGGACAAAACCTCTAAGCAATCTCCCTGCTGGTCGCAGAACCAGAGAGGTGCAAATTCAACCACCAGACTGATCAGAAGACCACCTTGGCAGGGCAGTTCAACTGGGATGGGGAGTGCACTTCAGATTCTATAGCCTTATTTTATCTAACTTCTTGTGCCTTCACACTTAGTTCACTGCCAGGAATGCAAGGGTGGGCACCACTCAGAAGAAAGCACTGCCAGAGAGTCAGAAAGACTTAGCCTCATGTCAGCCTCATGTTTTCCGGCATTTTCCAGCCTTGATTCAAGTTGCACACCAAGAACCCTCCAGATCCTATTTATTGTGGGGCCAGAGGCTCCAAGGACAGATTAGATGTATATATATATTGGACTGACACAGTTTATATCAGTTTACATGGCTACTTCTATCAATATTGAGTCTTCCGAGCCAATTTGGCTCCGAAGAAGCCAGTTTGGTTCCGAGGAAGCAAATATGCCAGTTCCCACGGGGTGGCCATTTTTCTCACGGGGCCCATGGCTCGAAAGCACTGTTACAAATAAGTTCCCACGGGGTGACCATGTTTGGTCCGAGGGACTTTGCGCTATAAACAAAAACGGGAAGTATAAATAAGACCTCGCAAGCTCGGTCAATAATCGCGATGGCCTCACTTTTGGTCTTGCCTATCCTTATCCTAAAGGCCTATAGCCTTGGCCTCATCACAGAGCTTCCTGCCCCTGATCCACGGCTCATGCAGTGGTGCAGGTGCTGAGCTGCTCGCGTAGTTAAGGCTACAGTATTACCGAAAATGAATCGCTGGCAGAAATTAAATACGGGACGAATGTAGACTGACATTGCGACAGATGGGTGGGGACACGGCAGATTGGTATTTTCGGGCATGTCATTGATCCCTGTACTGTAATACATCATTAATCATTTGGCAAGTTTTTTCCCCTCTAAACACCTAGAGGCTGGTGTTCCTGCCCTTGAAAGGCACATGCCCCACCAAAATTTAGGCGTGAGCCATTCAGGAAACTGAGAGGAATCCAATAATATTGCAATTGATGAGATCCTTTTTCAAATGGTACGACCCGATGCTCGTTTTGGGTTCAATTCGGAATATAATTCTTCTCGTTCGCTTGAACGAACACCTTGGCCTGAGTCCCTTGCGTCTGTCTGACCCCAGGCTTCCAGCGAGATGGACGCACACAGTGTTAATCATGGTCCCGATGCTCAGGATGGGAGAACTAACGAGATTCAGATCGTGCCCTCTCGAAACTCAGTCTCCAAAGCTACAACAGATAGCCCAGTTGATACTCCTGCCGCCGCGCCCCCAGTTTCTGGAGGGAAACCCATTGTAGAAGGTCGTCCGCCCCTGGATTATTCCTCTCCCAGAGCACTGGTTCGCAGCTTTTGCAGACGTTTTCTCAGTTTATGGACGAAGCGATTTATTCTCTCGTTGGTAGTGAGTCGATTCTTCTCCCATACGTTGGGGGTGTCTCTGGGCGTCCACAGTTCATTAAACCACTGTTCGATCATTAGGCAGGACAGGTTGTTTCGTTGTGTATCACATGTACGAATGTTACGACGACAGAACTCAATATGCGTGTGGGTTTGTCCTCCAACATCTTCGAGAGTACAACTGCTTATCTTCTGCTTTGCCGAGCACAGGGATTTAAAATCCCTACAACACAGACTTTTTTCTTGTTAGTAGCACTTTCCTTTCTGCGAACATCGAGCAGTCTTGCCTGATTGCATCCGTCAGGTACTTTACTCTGTTGTGTGTATATACGCCATACACCATATACCAATGTGGGTTAATCGGATACCTATTTTTATCATTATTAATACGCCACCGGTCACACTCCACTGAATTTTTCGGTCCGCAGATGGATTCAGGGGATGGGGGAAGATGTTGATTCGGGATGGTTGGAAATGTAAGATAGTGGCTCGCTTGATGCGGGGTTCCCCATGTTCTGCTCGATACTGATTCGTGCACATATTAGATGTTATTCTCGCCGCTTGCGATGTGGAGGGGAACTTCCTGGTCGTCAAGGTGGGCGAACCGTGGCGATTCGCATGCTGGGATAGCACATTTTCTAATGTTGCCATAGGCCTATCAATACACGACTTTGTTGTCGTGCATGCTCTTGGATGCGTGAGTAGCGCTTCGCTATTTCTCTGAGGGCGTTGAAGTTTATTATGTGGTGACAGTTGGGCTATTCCCGTCTGCATATTTTTCTCTTGGATTTTCATGCGGCCACATTATCACTGGACTCAACTACTTGTACGTTCGAATAGGTCTCCCTTTCCACCACTTTCATTAACTTTTATTGCACTCTTCCATTCATTCCTGGACAGGGTGTCCTAATCTCCGTGGGGGGACTGGGGTTGCTAGTTGCATCTGACCATATTACTAGCAAGGATTACCATGCAGTAAATATGGTGAAGGGAGATATGTTCGTAAGTATCTGCGCCGTTCACATTTAGGAACATTCTTACCTTCGAGTAACAAATGTAGATGATAGCTGGTTCTACTTTATACGGATTCAGTACGTCTGCCCCATGATAGTTCCTTGCACCAATGCCAAAGCCACACTCCCTATATAGCTAATGCCTACGAGGAGTTCTTCGTTCGACAGTCCCCTTTATACGAGGTACATTCGTGTGAATTGTCCATTGTAAAGGCGCGATTGACCTGATCCATGCAGGTCGTCGGGCAGATGGGATTATGGGGCACAATCATTAATGGTATACAAGCCGCTGGGCTCGAGCATCGTGAGATACGGGAAGCACCGTGGACAGGCGCCGTCATTGGGCTGTTACTTGGGTACACCGCGGGTAATTCCTTCACGCACGTGTTCCTATGAGCAGACATGCAGAACGATGAAAATTTTCATGTGTAGCAATGTTGACGCTGTATACTGTGGCCCCTTTGCTGTATCGTCTCGCGTCTTCGGCGTATTTTAATCTGGCTTTGCTCTCCAGTGACTTCTTCGGTTTACTTTTCGGTATGTTTTCTCAGGACTTTCTACACCGCCGTTTTTGACTGGTGCCTATGCAGGATTGTTTCTTTTCGTTCGTCTTCTCTGGTCCAGAGCCAAAGAAATGACCTGACACGTTTGTGGGAATCTAGCATTATTCGCCGTATTGGCTCTACTTTCCCTCATTCGCCGTGGTTTTATCGGGTATGTTTCCCTGTCCAGTTACTGAATGTGCCGTGATTCACTGTATCTATTTGGCAGGTTTGGTGGTATACTTCTGGCACTCCAGGCCAGAGGACCAAGGCAAGGTTGATATCCAACGACCCAGTTATGTCCGACCTGCGCGACGCGCAGCCGCTCTTGAGGGTGGTCTTGAAGCAGGCTGGGTAGGAGAATCAGTGCCATCGAAGGAGTAGCTTCCGTAGGGCTTAAACAGCCTATTTTTCCCATTTTCGGCTAAGTTAGCCTAGTGTTTACGTTTACGGCAGGGTAGGCGCCCTATTCGACACGTTGGCATGCCACGTAAACTGTGGCTGTTATTTACGCATCCAGACTCCAGTGAATCTTGTGTATTAGGTCGTTCTTGATTGTGTTGGGCAAAAATCTGCCTGTAGTCAGTTGTGAACCTTGTGGTGGTTGCCATTCATCTGCGATCGTTATTCTTGACGACAGCGAGAACGGGAGACCAGTCGATTATCAGTGAAGAACTGTCTCTACGAATCCGGAGTGGTGTGCACCTGACTGAAAACAGGGAGATACTATTCCAGGAGGAACTGGCGTTGAGTTTGTTCTATGTCGTGACCTTGGAATTGATCTTCAAGTACTCTCGTAGCTCTCTTCGCTGTAGACGCTAACACCGACTTAGGGCTCCTCGTTTCCCCCTCTTCATGTCGCGCCCCTCGTCCCCGCGTGCACCCGGGGGGTCTGCTGCTCAACACCAACAACCGTCACTCACTCGACCGTCTCTCGACGAACCTCACGATCTCCCATATCTCCGTTCTGACGGCCCATCATCTTCCACCCCCCCTTCCTCCCCACGGGAGTCTTCTCCTCCGCCCCTCAAAAACCGTTCAGCACGTCTCCCTCTTCGTGCTTCTACCCTTGGATCGCCTGTAACCGAGCTCCCCAAACACGAAGTTCCTCCTCGTGGCTCACAGTCTGCATCAGGTCACTCTCCTCAAGATGAGATTCCTCCTCCTCATCCCACATGGCTAAACACGTCCGCGAGTCGAACTGGATCCTCTGAGGACAACACCCTCCTCTTACCTCGCTCTCCACACCCTTCCTCCACTGTCTCAGGTCATTCTGCGTCCACTTCTGGCATCAATACCCAACCTGTTCTGGGTGCGCACTGCCCATGAATGGCCAATTTGTTAGAGCTTTGGGCACTGTCTTCCACCTCGACTGCTTCCGGTGTAAAGTAAGCAACCTCGTCTTGCCACGCGCGCTTCCCTTGCTCATCCCGCCTTTGCATCCCCAAGGACTGCAACGACGTCGTAGCTTCAAAGTTTTTCCCCGTCGACAGCCCCGACGGCCGACAGTACCCCTTATGCGAACGTGATTACTTCAGCAGGCTAAACTTGATCTGTGCGAAGTGTGACCAGGCCCTTCGAGGAAGTTATATCACGGCGTGTAGTATGTTCTGCGAACCTATGTCGGGATTCGGCGTGGCGTATTGACATTGTCTACTCATCCTCAGACAGGAAGTACCACGTGGAGCACTTTACTTGCTCTGTCTGCACTACACTCTTCGGCCCACAAGATTCCTACTATGAGCATGAGAATGATGTTTATTGCCACTATCACTACTCCACGCGCTTTGCGACGAAATGTGTGGGGTGTAATAGTGCAATCCTCAAGCAGTTCGTCGAAATCAATCGAAATTCACGAGACGAATGCTGGCATCCAGAATGTTATATGATCCATAAAGTGTGTGCACTACACTTGAATAGTCCTACGTAGTATTGCTCATTTCAGCTGTTCAGTTCTGGAATGTCAAAGTGGTTTCCCGAGTATCAACATACGATGATTCCTTCCAAGAACCAGCCAAGTATTATGAGGCCGAGGAGCGAGTAGAAACAGCAACCTCTCTGCGAGAGAAGCAACAAAAGATGGAACAACAGGTGTATCGAATATGGACGCATCTCTCCGCGTTCGAGGAGTCCTCCGCAGCGTGTATTTCCGACATGCTCCGCTATGTCAGCAACGGCAATTATCTTGACGCAATACGTATGGCCGAAAAGTTCATATTGCATGTCGAAGTTTTATTTGCCGCTATCGACGATTTGGAAGATCACTTTGCCCAGGCGCAGGCCAAGGGTAATCCAGCTATTTCTCTGATCGATCATCAACCTCAGTACCTGATACAATCCTATTCAAACAGGGATGTCGCATGTCCGAGAGGCCCGAATGTTATGTCGAAAAACCGTCGATCTATTTACTCTTCTTTCTCACACTGGTGAGGCGGGCACCACACGACGAATGGGAATGACCCAAGAGCTCCTCTCCCTCGTTACTGGTTTGGCACATTATCTCAAGATTCTCATTCGGATCGCTCTCACCGGCGCGCTCAAGCTTGATCGAGATTTCAATCGACATCGTGCGCTCTTGGATTTCTTGGATAAGTTACAATGTCTCGCGGTGGAAGGCGGCAACCCGGCGGCGCGGCGCATTGTTCGAACATCTCGACCCAGGGAAGTTGATAGCAATGGAACTATGCTGTTGACTTCCGGCACCGAAGGTGTCTCTTATGGATATAAGAGTCTTGCACCAGAAAATGCGGGCGAATCACCGTTCCTCGGCCGGATATCTGGTTCTAGCACTGTCAACGGGAACATGTCCACACCCCCCAGTGATTTATGTCTCATGTGTCAGAAGACCGTCGAAGAAGATTGTATTCGGCTAGGGACATATAACCGGTGGCATTTACACTGCGTTAAGTGTGCTACTTGCGGGCGGATGGCGAGCGACTTGGTGGTAGTGGAGAAGAGCGCTGCCCGCGGCGACGATTCGTCGCAACAGGTACTCCCCGAAGCCAGGGCACTCAGCACTGCCCGCCGGCCTCCGGCCAAAGTAGACGAATTCCTCTTCGTCTCAGACGCAAAAAATGAGGATGAATGGGACAAAATTCCACCACGTGCCATATGCTGTATTGATCATCCCCTAATCGGTAGCCATGTTGGATTCTCTGCAGTTTCTCGTCTAGAGCAGTTTGCGTTCTTACTGAACGTTGCACTTCGACGATTATACCTTCTTCTCTTACGTCGTGGCGTGATGCCTCTCGCCTCGGCCGTTGCTCCGCCTTCCACTGTTAGGCCATCTGCAACTCACCGAGACTCCAGCGATATAATACGGATGAAGGGGAGCGTCCATCTCGACCGTAAACTCTCCGCGACCGCTCGAGTACCCAAACGATCTACGGTGGTAGAAGCTCCGTTAGGGAAAATTGCGCAGCCGACAGATGTTCAACATGTGCAACGCAATGGTGGACATAGCCAACACCCCAATCCTGCGGGGCATCACCGCGAGAAGAAGGGATCCAAGCCGGCCATTAACGCGGAACTAACGCCCGTCCCACCTGGCTTAACCACTGTGCCCCCAACACCCGTTCACACGCAATCCCCACCCCTTGTGAGTCTCCCGTCTATGCGAAGAGATACCCAAAGCACGCATGTAAAGATCGTGGATGATGTCCGGCCGGATGGCGATCATGAGCATGAGCCACTTGAGAGCAGCCATGTCCATGCGACTAAGAGGGATGCACCTGGAGGAACTGGTGTGTCACTACTGGCTAGCACCGGGTTCGCCGATTCCGATGAGGGCGTATTCCTCGGCTGGGAGACATTCCTCAGTTGCTGGAATCGGAGCAAGCCCGAGAACAGCATCGGTCGCTACCAAGGCTGGGTGACAAACCTGCGATTGCAGAACTTAACCCCCTCGAGCTGCTGATCGTCAAACATTTTGCGGTTCTCGCACTCCTTCGGTCACCGTTAAAGGATCAATTCGATTTGGATGAGATCCTTGAGCTCATCGAGATGAAGAAATCGACCTTTTGGAACAGAATCTTCAAAGGTAACGATAAGAAAAATATCAAAAAGAAAGGTCTGTGCCGGATTTGGGCCAGTGATCTCAGGACATCAATCTCCAATCTAATACTTTGATATAGGGATCTTTGGTGTCCCGATCGAGTTATTAGTTGAGCGAGATGGTGCAGATTCGATGTTGGGGGCTTCCAGGGCACCCATTCGCATTCCGAGTTTCATTGATGATGTGATATCTGCGATGAAACAAATGGGTATGTCTTTGATCATCTGGGAGTGGTGGATAAACTCATGGTCAGTTATCTAGACATGTCGATTGAGGGTATCTTCCGGAAGAACGGTAACATACGGCGGTTAAAGGAATTGACAGATGCACTCGATCGGGATCCTACCTCTGTGGATTTGGGCTCAGATAACCCCGTGCAATTGGCGGCACTTTTGAAAAAATTCCTACGCGACATGCCAGACCCATTATTAACCTTCAAGTTACATCGATTGTTTATTGTTTCCCAGTGTGCGCACTCCCTAGTCTGTAGCTTCTTAACTCTCTCTCTTACTGATCCAATTTCAAATAGCCTTTCCAACTGATGCAGAACGTCGTCGATTTTTGCACCTCGTATCCCTCATATTGCCGAAGTCTCATCGGGACACTATGGAAGCTCTGTTTGTCTTTCTTAAATGGGTTGCCTCGTTCTCCCATGTTGACGAAGAGACTGGGAGTAAAATGGATCTGCCGAACCTGGCGACAGTCATTTGCCCCAGCATCCTCTATTCAAAAGGACGGGATGTAGCTCGCGATGAGAGCTTTATGGCGATTCGTGTGGTTACGCTCCTACTGGAGAACCAGGATGACTTCTTCACTGTGCCAGACGAGTTCCTCCCCGTCCTTAATGACCAGGAGTATTTTACGAACTGCATAGATCTTCCTTGCAAGGATGTCCTGAGGAAATGCGAAACGTATCTCCGCGTCAAGCAGGGTCGTGCAAATGGTACTAATGGTCAAAACACGCCAATCGGGAACGGATCGTCAGCGAGATTGGACGGGAGCGAAGTGAAATTGGTGCACCAGCAACGGTCGGATCCGATAATGCGTGGACGTCCAGCACCTCCATTTGCCGAACCCGAGTGGTCGCCGGGCGCGGATAAACGACGCTCGCCGCGGTCCACCTCTCGTGGACCGGGGTCGTCGCAGTTGCAATCCGCCCATGGTCACGGGTCATCTCCAAATCTCCTTGAGGGGTCTTCTGCCCGCCATGGACATCTGGCAGTCCCCCTTCACAGGGTCGACAAGGGCTACCGACACACCAGTCCGCCCCTTGGCCGGTATCGAGAGCCCAGGGATCGCAGAACGATAACCAATCGTCTCCTGCTTCGCTGTGGGATACCCGTCCATCACGACCACTGTCACCACATCGACGTCCCAGCGTTGATAAGTCTCGATCATCTCCCTATGGGCCCTCATCTCCGTATGCCAGCACGCCTATGGTCCATCTGCAGCAACGGCCGTGACCATTCCTCTTCCTTATGGGTACCATCCGCTTCTTGGACTCTGTATGTCTCTCTTCTGTATCTAGGCGAACGACGGACTCGGACCTCCCTCCCTCTTTTTGACTTAGCATTTCCTCATACCCTTCCGTCGCTTCTTTCCGCTGTTCATTAAGTTACATGCGCGTCTTTTTCCTTAAGCTTAGCATTCGATGGCACGGCCCTGCCGGACATTTGTAACTTGTAATCAGACGTACACTCGCACAAATATAAATGCACGCTGGCACCCATGCTTCATATTCTCATAACGGAAGCATACAGCATGACGGGTTCCCCAGCGTGGGTAGCTACAGTATTGTCTTCTCTGTATTAGAATAATAGTGAAAGCCGAAGGACCGTGTCGTAAAAATTCCAGATTCCAAGGAAGAGGCCTGAACCCCCCTCCCCGCCCAAAAAGAAAAATATTGCTTGGATGAACAGCTCGGTCTCTGCATTTCGCTTTTGTCAAGATACTCGGTGCTAACACGAGATATACTGTCATAACATACAGTTGTGGACAGCCAAACACGACAATTTTTCTGGAGTCTGACAGAGACCTCGTAGACAGCTGAAATTTAGGAAAGGGCTCAAAATGCATATAGTTAAGTGACTGCAATCGCAATTACCCAATAGCGGCACTTTCGAAAAAAAAAAAAAACTCTGAAAATCCCACTGGGCGCTTAATATTGGGCCTACAGGCTTGCAATTGGGCTTAAAATGTAGGTAAAATACAGTAGAATACAGTGGTCAATATCTTGGAGTGCTCAGTGCTCAGAGACCCTAGAAATTTAACTTTTGAAGTTCCATGCCTAAATCGGGAAATCCCATGAACTCGATCACTCTTGATCGCGCTCCACTATTCCGCTCGTTATTGCTAATGGGAGACTCGTGCATCAAAGCATACTTTGATCCCTCTAGTTTAACCAATTTTTTTGACCTCACCTCGGACACTGAATCTGACACATCTGGCTTGGGCGCTTCATTAATCGTTCTTGGCGGTTTATGTCAGCATATCGGCAGGGACTCAGTGGGCTGTGAAAAAGCAGCGCTCACATCGTACGGTTTCCAGACATGCAATGCTGGCGATTGAATCTATTCTCAATTAATACCTAGTAAAATCGTCATTCTCTACTTGTTTATATGTGTATATAGCCTGCCCTGTTTGCCTTTACAAGGCCTCATGCCCCCTGCAGCTCTTAAAGTTGTGAAAAAAAGCCCAAAATCAAGTGGGCGCTAATATTGATCGCATGACCTCAATTAGGGGTGTTTCTGAACCGTTGAGACCAGGCGAGTCCGAAAATCCACTTTTCAAGACCCCAAACCTAGTGGATTAGCCTCTGGAAAAATTGTCGTGTTTGGCTGTCCACAACTGTAGCTCCTGAAGGATCGGATGCAAAAATCGGAACAAGCCGCTCGCTCACTACAAAAATTTCTCCAGATTTTTCTTCACTTCATCCGACATTTCTCATTCGTACCACGAGTCTTCCCCACTGGGCTTTAAACTAGGTGGGCCCGTCAGAGTAAGTTCCTTGACGCCTTCTTGTATTCCATATAGCTGTCAGTGAGCATCAAATCGAATCGGCCAAAACTGTTCTCCTCCCTGAAAGGCACTTGAGGCCCGTAGAGTTGAGGTTAGTCTTCTCCCTCCATCATCAACCCCCATCATTATTCCTGTCTTCGCTTCTTCTGTGATGAACAACAACATCGATTAGTCTTTAAGACATCTACGTGGTTAAAACCTTTTCCACATGCGTGGCTTTCTGAACCTCCACTTTCGACCATCTTTTTTCTTCTTCTATCTCGCGAATTGTCGACGAAAGCTAAACGGCCTAATCTAGCATTCAAAGGACCGGGGCCCGCGCAACTTGTTATCTTTTGAATGGCTGGTAGCGTCGTCATCTCCGGATGAGACCTGATGGCTGCCCGATGATGACCACCGCGAAAGGACTGTTCTCCGAGGAGGTGTACGCTGTCGAATGCGAATGGTCACTTCTCTGGCGCCATTACTTGCAGGCGGAGCGGGGTGGCAGACGAAATAGATACTGGTCATCATGCACATATATACAGTGGTGTCCTATTTATTGTTTTCAAAAATAATACTATATTGTATGAACATCAATGGCTTCGCTTCGTGGACTGGCTCCTCAGTACACTAACTTCGTAACAAATTTTTCGGGGTCGTGCACTACATTATCGTATACGCCGGGATTAATATGGCTATGACTTGCTCCGAGCACAACCCCCCCCTCTGCACGATCTGACTGGTGACCGAAGTGGGGTCAAAAGCTGCGAGTCGCACACATGACTATAGCTAGCTGCACTTCACACCTCAAATTTATGTTTATCTATTTCTAGTGCTGTTACGAGCTTTATCTGTGGCAGCAAACCGTTGCACCAATCCTTGTTATAATAATTATGGCCTAGCTACGTCACGGGCGAGTGATACCGTATTTGGGAGCATTCCAGAAGCCCCTCCAATATTAATGGATTAATGGTGGCGCGGACCTTGCAGCCTGCAGCCATCCACACCCACACCCACATACATTATCAATTCCAAAGTGTTACGACACATGTGCATCACCTTCAATTTTCCTCCCTTGCATTAGCGAATGCCCACCAAAAAAAATCCTTAATTGAAATTTAAGATGGATAAGATGGATACAGTAATAAACACATTACACACACACAAACAGGGGGGGGGTGGGGGGGCTGGGGTTATATGCGCACAGTACATTTAGGGGCGGGGTAAGCTGGTAGAGAGACACAGAGAAGATAGGGAGACAAAGATGGAGAAGACAAGACAATCCTAAGAGAACAAACAGGAAGCTCATGGAATAAATTGAGCACACAAGGAAAGTTCGGGATCAGGAACCAAAGACAATGAGAAGAGATCAACACACGAACACGGACACGAAAAGAGAACATTAGGTTTTGGGTTATAAGTAAGGACGAAGATCAGACATGAACTGCCATCCGAGGTCCATCGTCTCGGGAGACTGAGTGAGCGAAGTGTCGAGGCCCGCGAACTGCACCATCGGATTCGCCCCAGCAGACGTGGGGAGAGACATGGGTGTCGCTCCACTGGGACTTTCATCGGAAGGCCGGCGGTCGCGCCGAGGAACGGTGAAGGCAGGCTCGAAGGCGGAGAATGGCGTTTGTGAATTAAATACGTTGTATTGCTGCTGTTGCTGTTGTTGGGGTGGTTGTTGTTGAGACGGGGGGGACTGGAGGAGGGACTGGGGCGGAGCGCTATGTCCCTGCGACTGGTTCTGGATTTGGTATTGTGGTCGCTGTGGTGACTGTCGCAGCTGCGGTGAATGTTGAAGATGTTGTTGCAGTTGTGGTGCTTCCGGTTGCTGCTGCAGCTGCTGGGGATGCACCTGTTTCATCTGCGTCACCTGTTGCTGTTGCACAGGCGGTATCTGGGCATAGAACTGAGGATCCAACCCAGGCGATGAGGAAGAACCACAATCATCTTGCGAGGACCCCGGCAGGCCATACGTGAAGGGGAAATCATACGGAGTTTGTTCTAAAGACAAACTGCCAGTCGGTAGCTGTGCGACGTCCGATGACAATTCGAGTACATTAGTCTGCCGTGCGAGAGGAGAGGTAGTACCAGCTGGGGCAATCTGCGCTCTTTCGAACTGCTGATTATATATCTTGAGGTATTCAGCGAGTGCTGGATGATATTCACTCGGGGCAGGCTTGGGACTATCGTCTTCCATCGAGCTGTTATCGTCGAATGAGGGGAGGGAGGGTGGGGATGGTGCTGATGGCACTGCGCCCGGTGTGGCAGAAGCACGGCCCTTGACACGCAAGAGACGACTTTTTCCTCCCAGCATCGTCAGATCATCTTCTTGGGCATCGTCCGCAGTCTCCGATACAGGGGAGAGGAAACGAGGTTTTCCTTGCTGGAATTCTTCGAATGCCAGGCGCGCCTTCTGCCGTAATTTGAGGAGGACAGGCTGTGGGGGGAAGGTGAAGAGTGTATTATGGTTAGTGACGGTCATGATCCAGTGAAGTTGTTAGCACGTGAATGGCACGCACAAGGACACGGGCCGGACGACATCCCTCTTTAGCACGGTCGAACAGTTCGCAGGCCATGTCGAGCTCGCTGAATGATGATGCCACAAGTTTGGAGCTGGGAGCACGTATAACGATAGTCGCCAGTACGATCTTTGGAAACCAAACCCAAGAACAAAGGAGTCATTCCATGTGTATAAGTAACCTTCGTGGTGCGCGGTTCACAGTGCAGTACGTACCGCGGCAGAGAAAGCGTGTACCCAGAGGAAGAACACCCTCGGCATCAGACGGGGAAGAAGTGCAAACCCATGGCGCACGCCGGCAAGAACCATACAGCTTGATTTATGAGCAGCCAAGACCGAGGCAGCGTATCGACTTTTGAATGGATCGTCGGGGTGCTGTGCGAGCGCTCGCGCAAGATACCCTCGATGCAAGTATATCAAAGACGTTTCTTTAATACAGAATGTCGTGTGCGCTTGCATGACTTGTCCCAGAGTCGTAGAGGGTGGTGGCGGTGGAGTACCCGGGGGTAGGCTGAGACGCGGGATCTGGAGATGGTAAGGAATTTCCAAGTCTCGTAGTGTCCGGTCCAGACGCAAAATCGTTCTATTATGTGCAAGCGCAGGGTTAGACATTCAAGTTTCAGTCGGCAGCATCATGAGTGCCCCAATAAATTAACCCACTCGTATGTTGGCCGTTTAGCGCTGAACACCTATTTACGGTTAAAGTCAATTCCGAGTGACCCTCCCATAATGACGGTGACAACACCAACCTCGTTCAAGATCTCGGTTATTGTAGTCGCGTATGAGTATTTGGTCCTCTGGACTGAAACAGCCAAATGATTAGGATCCTAATTGGAGATGTACTAGCCTCATGGAACCACAAGTCGAAGCTCACAAGTAATATCTGGATTCCCATTCGCGTCCACGTGCTCTGGATAATCGATAGGAAAGACGGCGTCGACATGCACAGTCAGTATGGTTGGGGGCCTGCCTAGCCCTTGTGATGACCATGCATCAAACATGGCCAACTGTCCGAGGTGAATGACGTTAAGGAAGCGGACGTGGTAGATTTTCACGAGAAGACTTACCTCCCAGAAGACTTTCCTTCGCCTGTCAGCCTCTTCCTCCCCCAAATTCCAACGTTTCCCATCTCGATGTAACCCGATCTGAGGTCATCGGGATCCCGATAAACGTCACGTGAATATAGAACCTGGCACAGGGCTCGCAAGCAGGGGATGGAAAACAGCACTCACCGCCGTAGCCATCTTATACGCCAGCCCAGAAAGGCTCCAAACTCTCGCAGGCGCCCTCTTGTCATCACTGAGTTGGTTATAATAGCACATCAGCATCATTGCTTGCACGTTCGTCAATGAATCCGCAGGCGGATCTTCAACTCCCATTGCTGCCCTCGATAGGGCATGGTAATGTTCGGCTTCAGGGACGTAAGGGGGACGTGAGAGATCGAAGACAGCTCCTAAGGCCAGGATGATAAAGAGTAATGCATAGTCTGCGGGCGTTGGCTGCGGTTTCGCAGGGTCATATGAGGGGTCGAGGATTGGGGTGAATATTTGTTCCACGTAGTAGGCTCGAGACACTGGGTCGTATCTGAGCATACGGAAGCCGTGAGGATTTCACTTCCATCCATTTAGAAAGCGGAAGGGAGACTCACAGCCACGCCCCATGCTGGTAGTATTGCTCACTCAAGGACCAAGCAGTATTTGGATCGGGGAGGTACGTTCTGAGGATATCACGAGCAGCAGGCCAGTCCGAGCCGCGAATAGAGAAAGGGTAAGTATGTGCAAGATGAGCTAATGGGCCTCTCGCGATTGATGTGCGCTCATGTGTGCGAGTACGACCGTGGGAGGGTTGGTCCACGTCTTCAATATTCGGCTTTCGGTCCTCATCCGAGTCTTGCTCCTATTTGGATTGAGAGACGTTGGAAGGGATATATTAGGGAGGGGAAGAGCAGAAAGGAAGATATATGACTTACCCCGAGGAGGAACTGGGCACCAGCGGCAGTCCCAAAGAAACGCGACTTGCCACTGTCTTCCGCAAGGCCAAGGTACCGAACGATTCGGTTAATTCCTCACTGTTATCGCCCTCGCCAACACCAGCACTCGCTTCCGGAGAACGGGTGCGCCTACGCAGGCGTGGGTTGGCCGACCCGACGATCTCAGCCCCGATGGGAGTCTTAATATTCAAGAGGTCATCCGTGAGAAGAGGGTGTGGTTCACTACGCTCCCCAGAGTTTGCTTTTTGGTGGAGCACTTGCAAACCACCTTCGAGCTGCGCAATGCGTTCTTGCAGTTCCTCTATTCGATCGTGCAGTTCTTCGGTGTTTGCGAGGATAAAACTATGAGAGAGTTGTGAGGTGAGGATAGTTAACGAGGCGAGGTTCGAGGAGACGTACCGGTTACCCTTGCCGGTGGTGAGGGCCCCGTCAGGACATATCGCAGCGCATCCACGTTTGCGGCCTGTGCAACAGGGTAAGCGGAGGGGCGGGGAATGAAGGAAGAGGGGAGCATACAGCTTTGACAAGGAAACTGTCTATCGCATCGCAGTTTAAGCCTGCAGTTAAATAGATAAATCCATAGCCCCGACGGGCACGGAATTTGAGGAACAACCCAAAGAAACTCTACCTTCTACATTCTGCACAGGACAGCGCCCCCGTCGGCGCTGTTTGCTTGGATCCGGGATAGTTTTCGCGGTGGTGGTCATGATCTTGGTGGAGGACGGAGCACACCTCGTCTCGCCTCGCTTGTCCGTGTCTTGTGGCCTTATCTCCGTCGACTAGATATGCGGCTCCCAGAAGAGTACTGGAGTATTTTCTCGCCCAGTCTGGTTTGCGATGAGGACCACGTCTGCGAAAAATGGCGTCCAGTGGAAGTAAGTATGACAAAGAAAACCCCTCACGTCCACTGGTAACCTAATTGCCTACACACGTACACCTGACATTAAACGATTCATCTCTGGTGTATTAACGCTGCTTCTCTTCCCCGCCACTCCTGACACCAGCCAAGATGATTTGGAGTTCTCAACCTCCCACTTCTCACCAGGACCACTCCAAGTGGTATTGCTCCAGTCCCGTTCGGAAATTCTCATCACTATCTGTCTCCAACTCATCGACTTTATTGTTTGAATGAATTCTCTTTCATCCTGCAGCAAATTCTTTTTTTTTTTAAAAAGGCCTCAAGGTATCATAGTGAAGAAAAAACAGACTCGACTCTGTTCAGCCATTACTGTAAGAGGAAAACACAGCTGAGTCAAACAAATATCACCCCTTCATTTTTCCCCCGACGGCCCGAAATTCTTATCATAGATGCACCCGAGGAGCGTCAGAAGAGGACCCTGGTGCGCCAATTTTACGCAAGTCCTCATTCGTATTCTAGGCACAAGGGGTCCAGACTAGTATATATATATATCGTCATTTTCGATGCGACCAGGAAACATGCACAGAGGATTCTTTGAGGGAGGTACTTTATGCCCCCTTCGATTTGCTCTCAAAGAAGTAAAGCAAGATTCTGCGGAAATTTGGCGGGGGTCTTGGGATGAATGACTACCCCGGTTCAAATCTTGCTGAAGTCCATGAAATTAATAAGTATGCCTCTGGTACTGAGGATCGAACCATGGTGGAATCCTATTTTGGCTTCTCCCAGATGACATCCCTCGTGCCACACTCGCGCACGTGAGAAGCCAGATTTTTCCTTTTGCGAAATTCCCAAGAATCTTCTTCCAATCTGCTGATCAAAGTTGTCAAATAGCTTTAAAGGATTCCTTTTAAACTATTTGTGTATGCAGATGTTGTGTCTACAAACTTGTGTGCCCTGAACTCGCGCTGGCACTGAGTTCGGGCACGGGCATTTCACGTGCTTCAGTTTTTTTGAGGGGTCCATTGCGCTAATCCGCTGATCGACTGCATCCGAAGGCACGCGCTCCAAGGACCTCGTGCTGCCTAATTCCCCATTTCCCGGTCATTCGCTTGGAGATTACGCTGCTCTCGCGTGCGCTATCTCGATACCGACCTGCACGTGCTCCGAATAACGAAAAATCCAACGTTCGAGCGCCCCAAGATAAGCTGGATGGCAGTAACCACGACCACGGTGACGCCTACATCAGTAGTACTCAACCCATCTTCAAACCTCTTGAGGCTCGTCATTTCGAGTCCTCTCGGAACTGAGTTCAATAGGACGCCCTCGTCATGTCGTGATATTTTGCAGCGTCGCATTCCTACCGTCGATTGGGAGATCATCGCCCGGTACACTGCCATTATCAATCGTGCCGACGAATCTCTCTTGGAATACATGCAATACTTCGTAAACGATCCACCTTGACCAAGTCCTTCTGGAAGTGAAGCGAGGATTCCCCCGCTTACGACTATTCATTCGCTGGGATCTGGTTTCACGGAATGATCCTTGGTCGTCATGTCTCTCCCTTGTGTCGATCCCACGGCCTATGACTCTGGTCATGAGGATGCCAAGCTGTCATACCTTTGGTCGAGTAATTTTGGCCAATCTTGAAGAAGATCCGCACCCAAAAGAAACTAATATGGGGTTGTTCCCACTGTCTTCGTTTGTTTTCTTCCAAGGCCCCCCGTCTAATCTCGCCCTTCGATGGGTCAAGCCTCATCGGTATTATTGCTTTGGTCCACACACCTCCTGCTTTGTTCTTCATACTATTTTGAGGTGGGTCAGTTTCATTATGGTATCCTGGGGTATTGTGATGAGTACGTCTCATAGCTTTTCGGGAATCTAGGTTTTCGTAGTTTATTAGTTATCTTTGATCCTTTTTAGCCCTTATGGGTGTGGTGAACGATTTTTGGCGGCTTCATTCCAGCACGATTCATGCGCGGCTCGCTGAAGGTCTCTACTCCCTTTCTTCTACCGTTCCACAGTCTCACCACGTTTGTTTAAGCGGCTCCTTACACCATGTTATAATCGAAACGAGCAGAACTTCATGTCCTTTCTCTTTGTCGGTGTCAGTCTGGCACGTGAGTATTCACTCTTTTCGTCTCCGAACCTCCTGCGACGCGTTTTTTTTTTTTTTGGTGCGAAAAGGTGTCTTTGGAGGGATTTTGGCATTCGGTATTCGACATATATGGACGGTGTCGGGAACGCATCACTTTAAATGGCCTGGATGTCGATCTCCGAGCCGAATGAGATGTAGCTCGGACAGCCCCCTCTGGACCCCCAAGTCACCTTTTGTTCTGCAGTCAACACCTTGCGTGAGTGGACATCCCTTCCGTCGGGTGCAGCAACTCCTCACATTCTGTCGCGTCGCGCGCGTTTCCCGCGCCAATTGGACGCCGTCACAATGTATACGATGTCCAGGAGGGAAAATTCGATGGCGATACTGTACCCTGCGACATACGAGACGCTTCAGAGAACGAAAAGAATCATAGGATCGGGGCTGTACCTCTGAAGAAACGAGGTGCGGTGCCATTCAGATACACCTTAAAGCTGATGATCGCGGCACAATTTCCAACAGAGCCCATCACTGCTGCATGTATATATATACCGGTCTATAGCGGCATGGATAAACGATATGAAATCGAGACCACCCTCTCGTGGGTCCCAAGCCACCACAACATCGTGGGAAACGAACGTTCGGACACTCTAGCCAAACGGGGGCAGCCCCAAGCAGCCCAGGCCGCCAAAATTCCACTCAGCCGCATTCGCTGGATGCATGCGGAGCTACGACTTGCGAAGACGATGGACCCAACTGTGGATCACAGATCCAAGACAGGGGGAACGATCCAGTTCCCCCTCCCTCCCCCGCCCCGACGAAATGACCATGCAAACTCTCACGCAAGACCTTCAGGCTCGTACAATGCCGAACAGGTCACGCCCATGTTGGCAGCTACTATGTGAAGTTCGTACCAGACGAAGACAAAGTGTGCCAATGCGGGGAGCATTCTGTAGTCGGGCCAGTCGGGCCAAAACCGTTGTCCCTAGACTAGAATCACTGTCAGCCATCGTCAAGTGTCTTACCTGGCGCAGAAAAGATAATACGCACCTGCAAAGCAGAGCATGCGAAAACACGACAGCAACATACACGGTGCTTTTTCGCCAGCGAAGTCAGATTGGAGACAGAAAGAAAACTACACAGGGACTCACAAAGTTTAATTTGTCCATTTGTAGGAGTAAATGATTGACTGGGCGAACCTATAGTCGCCGCCACAGTTCGCAATGCTGCACCCCAATCAATTGAGGCGACCCCGGATACGGATCCGATGGTATTCGCATCTAAAGATTAGTGAGGATCAGGCCATCGACTCTGTGGGGAGTGAACACGCACATCCGACAACCCACGCGGGCACATTCTTCTATCGTGGAGGGGGGGGCATATCGGTTCAAAAAAAAATAGAGCTGTACACAAGAAGGTCGATATGTACGAAAGGAAGAGAGGGAAAGAACGTGACACACCAGATGTTGGTGTTTGCAGTTGCCAGCTCGGCCATACTGATGCCAATGCACAATATGAATAATGAGGCGACGAACCAACCCCAAACCATAGCACTGGGCCCTCCATTCCTGGGTGGCGCGAGATAAAGAAAAGGAATGCTAAGGTAGGAAAAGGTGATAGAGCCCACGGCACGGCATGTATCAAGGCAGATGCAATTGCAGGAAACAGCCGGATGATCGAAAAAGATATCCCAAACACCTCGAAGGCGGGGAAGACGCATTTAAACTCTTGCTTGTAGCCAGGTTTTGCGAGAATCTCTTCATCTAGGAACAAGAAAACGAGCTTTTGCCGAGCAAGGGGCTTGGGACCATTGTTTCTTGTTAATCTTGCAGTACCAGACATGGGGGGTTATACTAGAAGCCAAGACGGCCGAAATGAGCGGATCAGCGGGATGGCAAAGATCAAGCATGTTTAGGTAAATCGTGGAGATGCGATAATTGGGTAGGGACGAAAGGGCACAGCAATATCATGAGTATTACCTCATCGCAGACGCAGTGTCCTCCTGTGATTCCTCTGGAGGAATTGTAATCGAAGCGTAGGCAGCACAATCGGGTGTCGTCGTAGAAGACAATCACGATGAAACCCAGAGTAGGGCAGAAGGAATACCTGCACTTGTACTTGAAAGGGCATACTTCATGTGCAAAATCAGGACCTTCCGCTCGTTTTCAGAGGGGCTGTTCGATCCAAACAATTCAAGACCCGTTTTGGAGACCTGAGCCTGCGAAGGTCACGTGATGTGGGAAATCGAGCCAGCGTTTACCAACTGAAGCTGCGAGACAGTGAAAATGCTAGCGAGTGTGTTTTGTTCGCGTGCTGTCTATCCTAAGGGACTGTCTCACCAGCAGATGTGTGGGGGAGACTGCGGAGCAGTTGCTCCGTCGGCCTCTGTGCGTGCACTCACATATGTTCAAGTGAGGTCACTTCAGATAGGATGACTCCTTACGTTATTTAATCTGGGTTCTAGAGTCATCCCGGAGCTGTTAAAGATTAGCCTTGACATCTCTTGCCCTAGCTGCACTCTATTTTCATTTGTTAGCCTTGATCCTGCGGTGTGTGGCCGTCCAATCTACCCTCACCCACCAGGCGGCATATTGATATTCCCACTCAGTGGTATATTTACTCTGCACAACAGCGAGGTTGTCATGTCCTTTCCCTCTCAATGACACTTTTTCTGACATTATGCCCATGTCAGCTCGACTTCTAGTATCAGGAAGGGACAAGCCAACTCTTTCCCGAGGAATGGTGCGTTATCATCTCATACATCCCTTAGCACCCTTGTTCTCCCTCCTTTACCCTTGCATTCGCTCCCTTTGTAGGGACGCATACATTGCGCCCATTCCCGAGGTTGAGCAAGGTGACAGGGTAAAGGCATACCATAAGCGACTAACTTCATCAGATAAGGATATCAAGTTTAATCAAGTTTGCTGCTGCGTGTACATGGGCTCAATGGGAGTGTGTATTTTATTTCTTAGACGGTCCTTACTGTGGTGCCAATACGGCCTTTGGTTAGGATGGCCACGAGATTACACGTCGATCAGGGATCTTTGCAATGTGTTGAGAAGGACGATTGGGCAATGTAAGGGCCTTGTTTCTTCTCCTGGATCAGATCCCTCTTCCTCGCAAGCAATGGATTGTGGATTTTTCATTGCCCTGTTCGCTTTGTGGACGTGACCTGACTCGCACCACGAATAGAGCTTTCGCGGTAATAGAGAATCATTACTTTATTAATGAAGTGTGTCTGAATGAATTGGGAACCCGCCACTGCGTATTAACTGTGATCTGCATAGGGATTCATGTGCCAAGGGCAGCTATTAGAAAAGCAGTCCATAGACAAGATGTCAGTCCTCAATTGTGACAAATATTGGCTTCACTTGAGATATCTAATCTATCTAGTCGTCATATCCCGACTATTGTTGTCCAAGGTGTGTCTATTGTGAACAAATAACCGTGAAGAACGGCGATGCTGATTCTTTCTTCATGAAGGAGATATGATGTATGCCATCCTTTGGATCCCTAGCCCATACGCACCTACTCATATCTTTATCCTCGTGCCGTTTCTGCCCGTCTAGGTTGTCTGTCCTCTGAGTCCCAGCCCCCTCCACGAGAAACACCTTTCTCAGCGTCTCATCCACTTCACCGTCATCCCCTACAGGCTAAATCTGCCTATGATTTGAAGAAAGCTTGGCCCGAAATAATGCTCCATTTTACGCACGCAGGGCATTCCGCCCACGAACCTGAGACGGAGAAACTCTTGGTTGAGGGACGTCTTGCCTTCCCCTAGCCCTCATTCCCGTGTTCTATACTGACGTCGAATGTATTGGTTTTAACAGGCCGCAGACCAGCTCAAGCATCTTTGAGCGTGTTAGCGCCTGAAATCCCCCAGGCGATTTTTGCACCTCGTGTGATTCTTTAGCATCGCGTTCAACGACTTTCCGTTGATAGTCATGCATCCAGTCTCCCTTGTCTCCGCCCTGTTGTACTCAAAGAAAATGATTTTAACAATTTGGAGTCAAATGCCTGCTACAAGAGTGAAGGGTATGCAAAAGGAGCGGAGACAGCCAGAAAACGAAAAGGGACGAGTCCCAATTATCAACCACAACGTTAATAATGGATTTATGGACAGGGGTGCGGAGACAACAGATGGACTCGCTTTTTAGTCTTGATGAAGTCTGGTACCGTTTGAAGATTCTCGATATCTCCGCCAACAAAACCTTGTGAATCGTGTCGAATAAGTCGTTGGTTATATATCATCAGAGGCGAGATCTTGGTCAATATCGTGTCAAGTGGGATGGTCATCAGAGGTCCCCTATCGCACGCATTGGAATCAAATAATGAGATTGGGATTTGGGGAAGCGCAGGGGGCATACAGTGAGGTTGACGCCGAATACTGCGTTGATGAAGCAGAATTTCCCACTCCTGACTGCGAACGTTCTCTAGATCTGGTTCAGGTTCATTGGCGTAAAGCGCCTTGAAAGGATGCATGCCTCACGTTGTCCACAAAGAGCACCTCGAACCTAACAACGCCAGTTGAGCACTGACGGAAGTACGGATGACGAAGGTAGCGCACCTAGAATCCCTAGCTGACTGTTGGTAATGGGCGTGAGTGGGGAGGAGTCCCAGGATGCATTAGCTATATCGATGGTTGAACTATTGCAGTCTCGCTCGAAGTTTTACTGCCTGGATAAGTGGAATCCACAGTATAACAGCGGGTTTCACGATCTGGAGTAGGAACGGGTTGTCGCCAATGGGGGAACGTGAAAAACGGCCTTATTGGCTCACAAATGGAATACATCCTGAAGAGAAGCTGAGGTCGCGTTCTCGTTCATGTGAATGGAAGATATGTCTGCCCGAATGAGTGGTACGCAGTGCTACGCACCATCTTCATGTGATTGATTCGCGCTTCACCATGGGAGGGTCGACCGCGTCTCTCTCCCATAGCCGTTGTCTAGTATGCCGATTGGGACGTGTTCGGCCAGCTCCATCCTAAGACGCAGGCAAAATCACTTTGTTGTCTGGTGTGATCTGGAACGAGGGACCAAGGGGATCAGATCTAGGGTCTACAGAATTTCACATAGAGAAAGGGGACCAGATAACAATATCTTCCTCTCTTGGAACCTGAGAAGCCTCCGGTGCCAGATTAGGCATGGCGTGAGTTCGTGCTTCTCGGAAGCTAGTCAAGTTGACATAACCGGGAAGCGCCTGTTGCCTGGCTTTTGACAATTTGAAGCATTCACATTTCACACACCTGTCTTCTCTCTAGCTCTCCTCTTGTGATCCTTCAGCGATGTGGAAATCTATCCGCAAGCTTCTTAAAGCCGATAGCGATAAGCGCTTCAGGGTCCTCATACTTGGACCGGCGAACGCAGGAAAGACCACTCTGCTCGAGCGACTCACGGACAGCCCTGCCGGTGCGGCCATAGTGACTCGGAATGGAAAACGTGTAATTACTGTAGATGTTCAAACTCAGTAGAGATCCTGGTCTAATTCATCCCTTTATCCCAGGTCAAGGAGGTCCCCAGAGGATACGATCAAGTAAGAGCCATCCTAGCAAAGGTGCACGGCGGTTGCTCGATGCCTTCACACCATCTAGCGGGGGATCCATAATATCGACGACGAAATCACTTACGCATCCAACCCGGCATTCATTTTCCACGACTCTGGTGGTTTTGAGGCGGGAGGGGTCGAGGAGCTCGAGGCTGTCTGGAAATTTATTCGAAAGCGCTCGTTGGTTTCGCCTTTGAAGCAGCTGCATGCGATTTGGTGCATTCACTCATGCAGTTCACACCTCTTCATATGTCGACTCATCAATTGTTACAGGCTCTGTATTCCGACAGATAATGACAGGCCCTTGGGATTCTTGCAATCAGGCTTTTTCTCCGAATCCACAGCATCAGGTATGTCCCATCAGTCGTGGCATTCAACACTATCTGTTGCGCACTGGTCCATGTATCCATTCAGTGCCTGTTATTGGAATTTTCACCAAGTTGGATGGAAGAAGGACGAAGGTGGAGATTGAGGTTCTAGGCCCTGCGGCCAGCCCATCCGATTTCCGCGATCGTGCCCAGGAGGTGGATCAGAAAGTAGCTGAATTTGTCAATGGACTCGAGACACAATTTCGCAATGAGCGGTACCCACCTGTTGGTTTCATTGGGGTTGGAAGTATGTATACTCTATCCAAGCAGCAATTTTGGCACTTAAATCTATGGCCTAAAGACATGGATGAAGTTAGCATGCGGAGCATAACACTGTGTGACCAACTTCTTCTAGTCACTATGGATGCTCTTCCCTGTGAGACCCAGAGATCATTACTTAGGCTCACAGTTTGGAAAAGAAACCGCCGAATTCATACCATGTTTGTTTTAAAGCGGTGAGTTTGGATGTCCAACAGATTGATGGTGGCTCATGATAGTGTTTATCTCATAGTGTCCTTCACGCTGGAACTCTAGGTCCTGTCTCAAGCTGTATTGATGAGATGACGGTACAATTTGACTATGTTCAGGGAGCATTATGGCTGGAACCCGACAGCCTGTGCAAGATGAAGAATCAGAGTTACATGCAGACTGGGGTTTCAGGATTCTTATGGTGAGTGAATATATCCCTTGCACAACATTTAAGGTACTGATTGTATCATGGGGCTATAACTGTGGCACCTGGTTCTGACAATATGACACATAATTTACTCATTGGATGGTGTTGACAACATAGGAGGTATGGCTGCAGGTGTTCACATTTGGTGCACAATCATTGGCTTACATGTCTCTTTGGGACACTGTCAATGTAGTTGGTCAGTCTGGATCTTGAATACATGGTCACTGACTGACATAATTTTTTCTGCCATTGGGAACACAGTATGTAAGTCCAGATCTCCCCCAATTCCATGCATAGTCATTCCCTGATACAGCTTCTGGTGGAATCCACAACACAGGGGGTGAGTTTATGTCTCTTAGTTGATATGAGGTGGCTGTATATCTTTTGGTGGCATGGATAACATAGCATGTGAGCATGGATCTCCCACCTTTAGATCCACACTGTCACCAGCTGATATATTCCTTGGTGACATCAACCATGTAGGAGGTAGGACTGTACCTGTCATAGTTTTATATGTGGTCACTAGCTGATAGAACATTTGGTGGCATGAACATAGGATGTGGGTTGGATTCCCCACCCTTCAATGTGATATGGCTGACTCATACATCTTTTCCATGGCATAAACAACATAGCTTGTATGTCCAGATGTCTTGGAATTTGATGCATGGCCACTGACTGATAAATATTTTATTGGCATTCACACTGTAGTATGTAAGTGTGAATTCAGCATGAGATCCATGGTTGATACATCATTATGTGCAATGGATAAAATAGGAGGTCAGTCCATATCTCCCACCTTTCATTGGTGATTGTTGGCCAATGCACCATTTGGTGACATGGATAATGTAGTATGTAAGTAGGAATTTCCTATAAGTGAGCACCTGGTCACTGGTTGATCCATCATTCAATGGCATGGACAATGTAGAAAGTAAGCCTGGATCCCTTACAATTAGATGTGCTTGGGCAGGCTGATATCTCTTTGTCTGTCATGGACAATGTAGGGAGTAAGTTCAGATCTCTCACAATCTGATGCATGGTCCCTCATTTGTACATCATTTGGCATTGACACCACAGCCTGTAAGTTTGGGTATCTCCCAATTTGTTGAGTATGGTCACTGGCTAATACATTGTTGGATAACACTGATAATATAGGATGTAAGTCTGGATCTCCTCCCCCTTGATGCACTATCACTGGCTGACACATCACTGGATGACATAAATAACCAAGAATGTGGGCTGTCTTTCAATTTTGTGCTTGATCATTGACTGATCCATCTTCTGGTGGCACTGACAACATAGAATGTAAATCTGAATTTCTGACAATTCAATCTATTGTTGGCTAATATATCTTTTGGTGATGTTGACAATGGAGGCTGTATGTTTGGCTCTTTTCCAATGAAAAGTACTGGTGCAGACTAATATCTTGGTCTGAATGGACAATGCAGGAAGTAGGGCTGGATTTCACAATTTAATGCATGGTCACTGTCTGATACATTGTTTATTCCCATTGACAATGTAGCATGTAAGTTCAGATCCCTGCTAGTTAAACATGGGATCACTGGCTAATATATTCTTTGGTGACATTGATAATGTAGCATGTAGGTTCTGCTGCCACTTTGATGCACAATCACTGGCTGATACATTCTGGATGAACTTGATGATATAGGAAGTGAGCCTGGCTCACTTTTGACTCAGTCTGTGGTGACTTGCTGATCTCACCAATGGCATCAACAATGTAGCTGGTGGGCCCAGGAGTTCTGACAATTTGATGCAGGAGTGCTGGCTGATTCATCATCTGGTTGCATTCACAATGTAGGAAGTGAGTGACCTCCCCCACCACTTGATGTATAGGTGTTGGCTGATACACTGCCTGCTGGTGTCACAAATGTAGACTGTGTGTTGAGATCTCTTTGAATTTAATGTGAGGTCATTGACTGATACACTGTTTGGTGGCATGGACAATGTAAGTTGGTGAGATTGCATTTACCACCATTCATTGAGTGGGCCTCAGTTGTTATACTTGTGTGGCCTTAACACCATAGTATGTAAGTCCACATCTCAGTCTGATTCATGCATGGTGTCTGCCTGATTCAGTGTTTGGTGGCTTCTGGAAACAAGAGGGTAGGTCTGGATACATGAATTCCATATATGACTGCTAGCTGATGTATCATTTCATGGTTTTGACAACACAGAGGGTAAGATGGGATCCCTGAGAATTTGATGTAAGGTGCTGATTGGTTGGTCAACCTGAACACTGTAGGATGTAAGTGCATATCACCCTCCTGGTTATGAGTTGATACATCTTTGGGTGGCATTGAAAATGTAGGAAGTAAGTGTCTGAATGTCTGAGAATTTGACAGATCATCCCTTGCTGATTTGCCATTTGGTGGCATTAACAACATAGATTGTAAGTGTGGATGTCATTGAATTCAATGGAGTGTCCCTTGCCAACTCATCATTTGGTGCCATTGACCACATAGCTTGTAAGTGTGGAGGTCATAGAATTTGATGGATTGTCCCTTGCTGATTCATCATTTGGTGCTGTTGACCACATAGGCTGTAAGTGTGGATATCATAGAATTCAATGGATTGTCCCTTGCTGATTCATCTTTTGGTGCCATTGACCACATAGCATGTAAGTGTGGAGGTCATAGAATTCAATGGATTATCTCTTGCTGATTCATCATTTGGTGCCATTGACCACATAGCTTGTAAGTGTGGATCAGAATTCAATGGATTCTCTCTTGCTGATTCATCATTTGGCATCATTGACCACATAGGATGTAAGTGTGGATGTCATTGAATTCAATGGAGTGTCCCTTGCTGATTCATCATTTGGTGCCATTGACCACATAGCCTGTAAGGGTGGATATCATAGAATTCAATGGATTGCCCCTTACTGATTCATCATTTGGTTCCATTGACCACATAGAATGTAGGTGTGGATGTCATAGAGTTCAATGGATTATCCCTTGCTGACCCATCATTTGGTGCCATTGACCACATAGGATGTGAGTGTGGATGTCATAGAATTCAATGGATTATCCCTTACTGATTCATCATTTGGTGCCATTGACCACACAGCATGTAAGTGTGAATGTCATAGAGATCAATGGATTGTCCCTTGCTGACTCATCATTTGGCCCCATTGACCACATAGCTTGTATGTGTGGATGTCATAGAATTCAATGGATTGTTCTTTGCTGATTCATCATTTGGTGCCACTGATGACATAGCTTGTAAGTGTGGATGTCATAGAATTCAATGGATTGCCCCTTGCTGATCCATCATTTGGTGCCATTGACCACATAGCTTGTAAGTGTGGATGTCATAGAATTTAATGAATTGTCCCTTGCTGATTCATCATTTGGTGCCATTGACCACATAGGAAGTAAGTGCAGATGTCATAGAATCCAATGGATTGTCCCTTGCTGATTCATCATTTGGTGCCATTGACCACATAGGATGTAAGTGTGGATGTCATAGAATTTAATGGATTGTCCCTTGCTGATTCATCATTTGGTGCCATTGACCACATAGCATGTAAGTGTGGATGTCATTGAATTCCATGGATTGTCCCTTACTGACTCATCAGTTGGTGCCATTGACCACACAGGATGTAAGTGTGGATGTCATAGAGATCAATGGATTGTCCCTTGCTGACTCATCATTTGGTGCTGTTGACCACATAGTATGTAAGTGTGGATGTCATAGAATTCAATGGATTGTCCCTTACTGACCTATCATTTGGTGCCATTGACCACATAGCATGTAAGTGTGGATGTCATAGAGATCAATGGATTGTCCCTTGCTGACCCATCATTTGGTGCCATTGACCACATAGCATGTAAGTGTGGATGTCATAGAGTTCAATGGATTGTCCCTTGCTGACTCATCATTTGGTGCCATTGACCACATAGGATGTGAGTGTGGATGTCATAGAATTCAATGGATCATCCCTTGCTGATTCATCATTTGGTGCCATTGACCACATAGCTTGTAAGTGTGGATGTCATAGAATTCAATGGATCATCCCTTGCTGATTCATCATTTGGTGCCATTGACCACATAGTATGTAAGTGTGGATGTCATAGAATTCAATGATCATCCCTTGCTGATTCATCATCTGGTGCCATTGACCACATAGCATGTAAGTGTGGATATCATAGAATTCAATGGGTTATCTCTTGCTGATTCATCATTTGGTGCCATTGACCCCATAGCTTGTAAGTGTGGATGTCATAGAATTCAATGGATTGTCCCTTGCTGATTCATCAGTGGGTACCAATGACCACATAGGCTGTAAGTGTGGATGTCATAGAATTCAGTGGATTGTCCCTTGCTGATCCATCAATGGGTGCCATTGACCCCATAGCTTGTAAGTGTGGATGTCATAGAATTCAAGGGATTGTCCCCTGCTGATTCATCATTTGGTGCCATTGACCACATAGTATGTAAGTGTGGATGTCATAGAATTCAATGGATTGTTCCTTGCTGATTCATCTTTTGGTGATATTGACAACCTAGGTTGTAAGTCCAGATCTCTTAGAATTTGATGCATCTTCTTCACCAATTCATCTTTTCATTTCATTGACATTGTAGCAAGTGAGTCTGAATGTCTTGGAATTCAATCCATTGTCCTTTGCTGATTTCCCTTTTTAATGATAATGCAGCCTGTAAGTCCAGATGTCTCACAATTCTATTCACCCTTACTTGATCATGTCCCACTTGGTGGTTTTGTCCCATAGGAGGTCAGTCCACACCTCCCACTCTTGGATTTGTGATCTCTGGACAATCTCTTATTTCACTACATCTACAACCTAGCATGTATGTCCCCTCTCTTACTATTTGGTGCATGGTCCTGGCTCATACACATCTCACTGACATTCACAATGTTAGCTTGTGAGTTCATAAATTTATACAATGGAACAATATCCTATTTTTTGGCTGCACTCCTTATACTTGGATTTATTACAGGATAATGTAAGTTACATCTAATGTGCCAAAGCCAAATGATTCTGTGTAATTGCAGTCTCATCATTGCTCTCCTCTTATCTGGTAAATATTGTCAAGCCTCACCTCCATCCTTGTCCTTATATCTCCCAAATTTTATTAGGTGCTCAAATATTCAGGCAGTCAAGGCCTGTGTGCCCTTCCTCAAACTGTTGGTCAGTTTAGGTTCTTGTTCATTTCCCCCCTCCAGGATGTCTAAGCAACCATTCCAGCATCACCTGCCTATTCCACCACACCCAAATCTTCAATATCTGGTGTTTATTTGTTGTCAGGGTTGTGACTAATTCTAACTGTGGAAGAGATTGCTGATCTTGGCTTGTTAATCCAGTGGTCATCCTTTGGATTCGGAGGGGGAGGAATGCTGATTCACCTGATGCATCTGAAATAGAGCACACCACTAACTTGGTCCAGGCTCAAATCAGGGGTGAATTGGTGGATTATGGAGATTTTCAAGCACTAGACTCATATGCCACTGCAGACAGACTGGCAAGGATCATTGATGGCTACACACCAATGTAATGTGTGCAGAATACATGTATCAAGTCAAGAGATATCCTCCAATGTTATTAGTTGTCAATCCTTATCTCTGCTGGCCTGATCCACTCAGAGGTGGAGGTCAGTCTCAATGGATCAGGTGTGATACCCATGCAGCACAGTGTAATAAAGCACTGTGAATTGGATGGATAGACCATTGTAAAGTGAGAGTAGTTGAACACATGGAAAAAGGGAAGTGCATAGGGAGGTATAGGTAGGGTCTTCAAGTCAGTTGAACTGAGGACCTGCTACAAAGTGCTGTAGAAAATGCTTTAAAGCTCTGCAGAAATTACTAACACCAGATGTTGGCTAAGGTTATAGGGATTGGGAATGAAAAGATATGGGTGTAACAAAGTGGAGTTGATGGATTGGGAGTCAGATGGGAGGGAATAAGGGGACAGTGAGAAGAGGTAATCACACTGCCCTCAGCACTGGCTTTGGGCAGGGGAGCTGGACACAGAGCTAAGCACTGGCTTTGCTCTGAGTCCAGGGGAAAAGGTTGTGAGGGAAGGGAGATAATGATGAAAGAGGTATAATGTAGTGACTGGCCAAGTGGCACAGTCACTACCTAAGGAGAAGGAGGGGTCAGCAAGTAGAGAAGATGCTCTACTTACTGTTGTGCAGGTTATCCAGGGGCAGACAACTGCAGGGGCCAGAGGAAAGACCCAGCTAGTGATTAATGGCTACTAGCAAGCCAACCAAGCAGCCAGGTAGGCAGGACAGAGACAGAGGCAAGAGGTTTCATGGTTTCTCACTAGGTGATGAAGATCTGGGCAAAGGTTAACTATTTTTGATTCCATGGAATCTGCTGTATATACATGACTTTTGAGTCCTAACTTAATTATGTAATACACTATATTACAGTGCCCCCCAGTTTGGACTCCAAAAGTCTCAACTGAGCACCTGGACATAATGAAGGTGGATAAAGCAGAAAGAATGTGGGGATGTTAGAAAAAAGCAAAGAAAAGCCAGGATTCAATGAGAGTTTATAATCCAGCAGTGGGCTTTGAATTTTAAAACAATGAATCTTAGCCTTTGAATGGGGGAAGAAGAAAAGAGGCAAAAGAAAGTGGTGAGGAAGAGGGAGAGAAAAGGAGAGGAAGAAGGCAGAGTGTTGTGGCCTTATCCAAATGTCTTCAAGCCTCTAAGATCCTTCTGCACCATGGCTGCTGCCCCCCAGGCTTGATGGCATTGGATAGGATTGGATAGGACACCAAAGACTGGGAGGGCACTGTCAGGATCAAATTGACATTTGCTTCCACCTAAGGACTTACCTGTCAGAGTATCATTCTTCATTGACTCTATCATATGGCACCTACTTCTTCAAATGCTCTTGTCTCCTCTCTCCCTCCATTCACTAAGGGGGTTATTGTCATCCTTGCCATTATTGGCATTTCTCTTATTATTATTGCCCTCATTCTATCAGGCCTCGACCAGTGGGCTATGGGCTGGGTAGTCAACCAGTGGCAGCATTGGAACCCTTGTCAGCACCTGTCATTCCCTCACTCCCCATGTGAGCCCATGGAGTTGCCAATCCAGACTCCCCCTCCTCCTCCTCTGCCCCCAGTCCCTGAATCCACACCACCTGTCCCAATCCATACTCCATCCACATCATTATGGTCCTTTGACACTTTGGACACCTTTGGAGTACCCAGGCATACACTGCCTTGGAAGTACATATGCTAAGGGGATACATATGGAAGTTGGGGCATAGCCATGTGGAGGTGTGCACAGGATTCGTAACACAGCTGTGTCAGCTTAGTGAGGCTTAGTGATGGTGGCTGTGGAGGCTGACTGATGGGCTGTGGAGCTGGCACTCTAGGAGGATCTGGAAGGTTATGGAAGATGGTGGAAGGCTCTGGAAGGCTGGTGGCTGTGTGCAGGAAGTAGTATTTATAGCCCTTCACAGTTGGGGGATCACCAGTTTCGATCTCTCAGGATTCCCACTGTGATAGGTGTGAGACTTGTGTGTCCCTTGTTGTGTGGTGTATACTCAGGATTCCCACTGCGATAGTGTGTGGTTAATTAATCTCTTTCCTCTTTCTGTTTGTGGCTTCAATGGCAGTGTTGCCCTGACAGGCACCTTGGTCAGTCATCTAAGCCTACCTAGTTAGGTACCACTTCCAGGGCAGATAATGGTACCTAAGTAGGTCCCATCACTATTCCACCTGAAATGGCCATTTTTATGATTTGCACCTCAGTCAACCTTCTGGCCCAGAATTGGCTGAAATGGCTGAAAATTGGCCAAAACTGGGACTTAGAGAATCTCAGACTTGCAGCAGGCCATATGGGCTTATTGGGGATAATATGTTCTGTTTATAATTATTTATTTATTATCACTATATTATACTTATGCTACCCCGGGTCAGCAGGGTTTCATTCAGGAGTCCCGTGTTTCATTCTTATTATTTATTTATTTATTTAAAATTATACCACACACCCACTCTGGTGTGTGGTACTCCATAGAAATCAAAAAAAAAAGACGACTTAGTAGCACCACACACCCACTCTAGCGGGTGTGTGGTACTGTCCATAGAAATCAAAGAACAAAAAAATAAAAATAACAACTATCTAGTAGCACCACACACCTGCTTGGGTGGGTGTGTGGTACCAGGGATGTCATTTCACACTTCACCATTGGGGGTTCCCCCTCACCCATGGTCATGTGTTTTCACTTGGCAGGGTTGTGGCTTTGGTTGGGGGATGTGGGTTCAGAAGAATACCTATGATAATAAATAATAAGTTAGTTAAAAAAAGAAAAACCAGGCAAAAGGAGCAGCCCTGCTGCTCCTTTTGCATAGTCGGATATGTACATATATACTTACCTTAAAGATTACCACACCTGCCAAAGCAGGTGTGGGGTTCGTCCAGGGCTTGCATTGTGGTTTTGACTCATTGCCATTCACAGGATTTGTTTGGTGGTGGGTTGTCATTCTCCTGTGTTCATTCGGCGGGGTTGTGGGTGTTGGGTCCAGATGACAAACTAAAATAATAAATCATATGTTAAGTAAAAAAAAAAAACAAGAAAAGCCATGCAAAAGGAGCAGCCTATGCTGCTCCTCTTGTGTGGTTGTACTCACCTTAAAATTACCACACACCTGCCAGGTTGCAGGTGGCTGCGCACATCCCTTTTTTGTGTGGGGGTGGTCATGCTGGGAGAGGGCCTAGATCAATCAGTAAATAACACATTAATTTTTCTAAAAAAACAAAGGAAGCACCAAAAGAGCAGCTTCTGCTGCTCTTTTGGTGCTTTTGTAGGTCTTGTAATTGAAAACTTACAGGGTATTACCACACACCTGCTGCAGTGGGTGTGTGGTATGTGGTTTCATCAATTGCCATGTTTGGGGGGCAGGCCCTCTCTGCTTGGGTGGCTGCATGTACTGGGGGCTTGCCTGTGTGCTCATCAGGTGGGTTTTCACAGGGGGAAGGAACCTAGAACAGTAAATAATAATACATTAGTAAAAAAAGAAAACAGAGGTGCTAAAAGAGCAGCTTCTGCTGCTCTTTTGGCACCAATATGGTTAGACATACCTAATATTACCACACACCCACTTTGGTGGGTGTGTGGTACACATGTTTGTTGATTGTCATTTTGGGGGGCAGGCTCTTTGGGCTTGGGTGGCTGCACATACTGGGGGCTCGCCCATGTGGTTGTCAGGTGGGTTTTCATAGAGGGAAGGAACCTAGAACAACAAATAACAATCCATTAGTAAAAAAAAAAGAAAACAAAGGTGCCAAAAGAGCAGCTTCTGCTGCTCTTCTGGCACCAGTGGGATGAGATGTACCTAATATACATGCTGAAGCAGGTGTGTGGTACTGATTTTGCACCCCGGCCATGTGCTTTGTACTTGGCTTTGCATACAGGAGGGTGCCTGTTGGGGTGGGTCATCGTTTCATGAGGCCTGATTTGAATCCTACAATGATAGTGTATGTTAGTAAAAAAATTTGAAGCAATGCAAAAGGAGCAGCTTGCACTGCTCCTTTTGCATTGCTGTGCATATAGAAATTTAAAAAAAGTTACCTTGTTGTACCACACACCCACAAAAGTGGGTGTGGTACTCGTTTGTACCATGCATTTGGTTTTGTGTCTGGGCAGGGGTTGTAGGCAGGTGAAAATCTAGGAATAATGCATTAGTAACAGAAAAAATAAAAAATTAAGCCATGCAAAAGGAGCAGCATACACTGCTCCCTTTGCACAATCATACTTATCTTGAAATTACCACACCCACCAAAGTGGGTGTGTGGTTTGTCTGGGGTCCCTGGGCCTTGCATGGTGTGTCCTTGTTTGTGGGTTTCATTTGGTGGGTTGCATTTGGGACTCTCCATTGGCAGGTGTGTTGTCATTTCTGATGGGGGGGGAGGGGTTTGTTGGCATGTGGTTCAGGTGAGAGCCTAGAATAAAGAATTATTAGTTAAGAAATTAAAAGTGATGCAAAAAGAGCAGCTTTCACTGCTCTTTTTGTGTGGCTGCATCTATTAGGGGGGAGGAGACTCACCTTAAGTATACCACACCTGCTGCAGTGGGTGTGGTTCCTGGGCCCACTCATTGGGCAGCCTGTTGTTGGTTTTGATCTGGAGTAATAAAGGCTACATTAGTGTAAAAATTCACAGCAGCACAAAAAGAGTAGCTTGCACTACTCTTTTGTGCTATTGTATTTACTGAGACAAAAATTACCTTATGACACACCCGCATCAGTGGGTGTGTGGTCCTGTGGTCATGGTCATGTGGTCATGGTTGTGTGCTGTTGCTGCTGTTGTTGCTGTTGTTGCTGTTGTGTTGTGGTTGTGCAGTTGCTTGCTGGGTGGTGTGTCTGCATAGAGTTGCAAAATTCAATGCTGGCAATTGCTGATACTCAAGAAGTGCCCAAGTGCTGGTGCTGGGAGCACAGTACAGAATAGTACCAAGCATGTATTGTAGAAGAGTTTTATGGGCTAGGTTGTATGACCACAGAACTCTGAGGGCAAGCTGTCCAACTCAAGCCTCAGTCTTAGCCAGTGAGAATGGTGCAAGGTTTCACAGGACACTCTAAGTACACTAGGTGTAGCTAGGAGCTATAAGAAGGTGGGGGGGGTATGCAGGGACTGCACGCTACTGAGGTGGAACAATATTAATACCTTACAACTTGCAAGCTGCAGACTTGGACAAGAAGGCACAATAGAGGTCCTCAGGGAGAAGTAGTATGACTCTAGGTCAAGTCAAGGAAGGATGAGACAAACTGGAATTGTAGTGGTCTAGTGTTGTAAGAGAGTAATGGCCTGTAGTGCTATGTCAATTGTGTCAGTATCCGCGTATTATGTAATCAAAGGTTCTGGCTACTTGGAGTCCAGGTGAGAGGAGGTTGTATCAGGTCACTATGCCTGTATTGGATATGCAGTATTTACCAGATTGCTATGCCTGGGTTTAGATTCAGATTCAGATACAAGTGAGCTTTAACTATAGTGGGCTATTCTACAACTAGTGGGACTACACACATTCCATTCACTAGCTGGACCACACCAGAGGTACTTAATTGTACAGGCAAGGTGAATTTACAAGGCTTGATACCAGGGAACAGTCAATCACTATGATTCAGAGGAAGCTATCTATGAGACAAACTTCTACTAGCTAGTCCTAGTGTTGGATTTGTTGTTCTACCATGCCAGATAACAGGGATATTTATACCTTTAAGGACCCATTCTAGAACATTCTATCATTCCTCCATCTAACTTCCTTACCATTCTAGAGGTTTCTATCGCAATCTAATATTCCATCCCTTGTTCTTTCTAGGACCTTCTCCACTTTTCTGATCATGTGATTCTTTTCACAGCCACATTTCCTAGACCCCTAAATGCGTAAATCAGATCCTCTCTTTTACTTTATCCTTCTACATGTATATTATAAATAAATACTATATAATAAAAATTTGTCCAGGAAAACCTGAAGAAGATGATGGTAATGAGTCAGAGCTCAATAAGGCATGAGATAGCTAATTACAGAGTGGATTGGGTCACTTCTATGCATCAGAATTGGCCCAAATTTAAATATAGCAGTGTTATATATACACTCTATATGGGCAAGTGATTATCTCAGACAATTCTCACATTTTTCAATTTTTCACACCTTCAATTCCCTATTTAGGGAATTGAAGGCATGAAAAATTGAAAAATGTGAGAATCATCTGAGATAATCACTTGCCCATATAGAGTGTATATATAACACTACTATATTTAAATTTGGGCCAATTCTGATGCATAGAAGTGGCCCAATCCACTCTGTAATTAGCTATCTCATGCCTTATTGAGCTCTGACTCATTACCATCATCTTCTTCAGGTTTTCCTGGATAAATTTTTATTATATAATATTTATTTATAATATACATGCTTGGTACTATTCTGTACTGTGCTCCCAGCACCAGCACTTGGGTGCTTCTTGAGTATCAGCAATTGCTGGCATTGAATCTGCATCTTGCTTCCTATCTCTGCAACCACAACAAGCAACCACCCAAAAAGGCAACCACACAACCACACACCCGCCGCTGTGGGTGTGTGGTCACAAGGTGAGTGTTTTTTCTAGTAGATACAACAGTGCAAAAAGAGCAGCGAAAGCTGCTCTTTTTGTGCTGCTTTGGAACATTTTACTAACATCTCTTTATTTATTTTAGATTGAGGCCTTGTCAATGCATGACAAGAGCCCAAACAGCCATGCGATGTATGGAAATGAGACGCAGCAACGTGACATCCAGCAATGTGATACAGAAACATGACACATGACAGCGCAACATGGCAACACACCAAATGGCAACATGCCAAATGGCAACATGCCAAACAGCAATGCACCAAATGGCAATGCACCAAATGGCAATGTGACACATGGCAATGTGACACATGGCAACATGACCTACAGCAACACACCAAATGAGGCCCCCAGGAACCACACACCCACCATGGCAGGTGTGTGGTACTATATAATGTGAGTCCCCCCCCAGTAACTACAGGCATGCAAAAAGAGCAGCAAAAGCTGCTCTTTTTCATGGTCTTTAACTCTTAACTAACATACAATCTTATATTCTAGGTCATTGCTTCCTGCATGAATGAATACCCATGTGAGAACCCCTGTAACCCCACCCATCGACACCCAAACAATGGGCCCTGTATGAACTGCTGCACCCATGAGCCAGAGCACAGCCCCAGTACCCCACACCTGCAGCAGTGGGTGTGGGGTACTACAAGGTAAGGTTTATTTTTTTATTTTTTATTCTTTATGCTTGTGGCACAAAAAGAGCAGCATAAGCTGCTCTTTTTGTGCTGCTTTAGATTTTTTTTTTACTGACATGCTTTATTCTAGATTGGGGCCTGCCCAACACACAACAATAACCCACAAAATGACAAACAAGATGGTACACAGCAACATGACACAGCAATGCGACACAGCAACACAGCAACAACATGACATATGGCACTGTGCCAAATAAGGGCCCGGAATCACACCCACCATGGCAGGTGTGTGGTTCTATATAAGGTAAGTCCCCACCCCCCCTCACTAGCTACAGCCAAGCAAAAAGAGCAGTGAAAGCTGCTCTTTTTGCATGGCCCTTATTTCCTAACTAATTTAAAAATAATATTTTGTAGGTTTCAACTGCCCTCGCAAACGAATTCTGACAAAGAACCCCCCATAACCTGGCCTATTGACCCCTGAACAACAGGGGACCCATACGAACTGCCATGTGTATGAGCCGGCATATGTATGCACTGGCATATGGATGAGCCAGTGTGCATGGCCCCAGTACCCTACACCTGCAGGTGTGGGGTACAAGGTATGTGTTATGTTTTTTATTTATTTCTTAGTCTTGTGGCACAAAAAGAGCAGCATAAGCTGCTCTTTTGCATTGCATTAATGTTGTACTAACATTGAATTCCTTATTTCTATAGATCCTTGACCAGAATCCACATGAACCCCCTCTGAACCTGCCAAATGACATGCTGGGAATGAAAACCATGAACAAGCCCCCACAAACAAAAACCCACTCCCTTGAGGGAGCACCCAAATGGAACTGGCCCTGACCAGGGCAAATGAGCCCCACCCACTGTGGCAGGTGTGGTGGGTATATGCAGGTGCGTGACTGGCAGGAACCATGCCCCCCTGTGGTGGCAGACCCTGGGGGGGGGATAATATGTATATAGCATAATATATATATAATTATAGCAGTAATAATAATAATAATGATAATAATAATAATAAATAAATATATAATCTAGCACAGCCATGGATTGGCTGAAATGAATTGGAATGGCCATATTTTGGCTGTATTTTGGCCATACTGTCTGGGGACCTATTAGGTACCATTTTCTGCCCCAAAAATGGTACCTAATTAGGTCCCCAATTTGACTGACCAGCCTGAACCCACTGTTGACCATATGATGCTGAGGATGAATGAGCATGGACCTCCTGTCAATGGCTTTGCCAATACACATCTGCATCTTGCAAAGACATTCTTGGGGGGGAACAACCCTGTGGCTCCTGAGGATCAGACTGCTGATATGCTCCTGAATCATCATGGAAAGACCATGAGCAGTCATGCCTCCATTGCTCTTGTGAGTCTTCATATGGAGTCCACAATGACCCAGCATAAGAACAATGCTGAGAGGGCCCAGCTTGGTGATCTCTGCCATAGGCATGCAATACATTCATTCAGTTATCATCTCAAAGCCAAGATGATCTATTGTAGGAACCTGAGGGACCCCTATGGCTTGAGGGTACTCTTGAATGATGGCTAGAAGCCCTGAAAGGATCTTCATGGTATTGGATCCCTCTGGCTCTATCAGCATGAGGTGCTCTTGGTGGTAAGCAGGAGTTATACACCCCAGAGTGACCTTGAGAGCTCTGCAAATGATGTTGCAGAGATTTTGAGCAAGCATTCTGGGGTGTTCTGCTTGGACTTCGTGAACAGCTGCAAGAATGTTGTGGATTGGGTAGACAAGAAGAGCGAGCATGCTCAAGCTGGACAGCAGCCAAAGTGAGAGGAGAAACACATGGAGGAGTGATGGGGGGATCGTGAGGAGAATGGCAAGGAGAACTGCGAGGAGAATTGCAAGAGTGGTGGGGGGAATCATGAGGAGAATTGTGAGGAGAACCGCAAGGGGAATTGAGAGAGCAATGGGGGGGATCATGAGGAGAATTGTGAGGAGAACTGCAAGGAGAATTGCAAGAGTGGCAGGGGGAATCACAAGGAGAATTGTGAGGAGAGAGATTGGGGGAATTAGCATCAGGGGCCTTAGCATCAGGGGCATTAGGAAGCAGAGGATGAGGAGAGATATCAGAGACCAAAGAGACATGAGGAGATGTAGGATGAGAGATGTTCATCCTCTCCATTGCTGCCTTAACCACAGCCTCTGCATTGAGTTTCTCCTGTTCAACTGCAACTCAATGGGCCTCATTCCTTTGCTCCCATTCTTCACCAAGCTTCTGAACCTTTGTGAGCCTCTTGTTGTAGTGCTGTGGAAGATAAAAACATCCAGTATCAGAAAATGCGAAATTACACAACTTCCAGCCATTGGACGATCACATGACTGATTATGAGATTAATTACGGCTATGTGCAGAAACCAAATTCGTTTTATAACTCCGTCAGTTTTGATCGGAGAGGTACGCCCATATAGCACTTAGAAAGCTACGATTCACACCTTTCGAACGGTACCAAACACAAGTCAAACAGACTAAAACTGCACTCTCCAGGCCAATTTTACTGTTAAAATCCAGGATTTCCAGTAAAAAACAAATACCTCTGTCAGTTCGCATTCAATCCTCTCGGAACAACTGCGTCTAGAAAGATATGAAAAATCCTCATCCAACGGTACTAAGCACGCGAAGAACAGATCAAAATTGAACTCTGCAGAACGATATTACTATCAGAATCAACACCCATCAGTAAAAAACGAATTTCTCTGTCAGTTCACATCCGATCTGCTCAGAACCACCGCGCCCAGAAAGCTGTTAAAAAAATCCACATCGAATGGTACCAAGCACGCCTATTACGGATGCAAACTGCTGTCTCTGCATCAAATCCCACACCATGCACTTGTTCCTTTTATTAACCAGTAACAAAGAACACCTTAACCACTGGACTATGCTCAGATTAATCTCCAGAACCCGGAGATGTCCCTTAATTTCACTTCCCATGAGCCCCAAAACACATCACAAGATCAGTGACATCGTGCTCCAACTACTCCACAAGCTCAGCAAACTAGTGACATCATTTCCTTTATGAATCCTTTTGTTCTCTTTATGAATGACATCACTATGACTTCACTATGACATCACACTCTATGAATGACTCAGCTATGACCGCATTATGACATCATTTCTTTATTTCTCTTTTGTTCTACTCCACTATGACTCCCCCATGACATCACTATGATCTCATAGCTTTATTACTCTTTTGTTCTTGCTCCATGCACAGCCACCTTCAGATAGGTATATAAGCTCTCAGATTTTCTTGTTCCCCCCCTATCTCCTCACTCTGGAAATCAACCACTGTCAACTACTGTCTACCATTCTGCTTAATATCTAAAGAACTGTCTATCTAAAGCCATCTGGAGCTAAGTCATCTTCAAGGTTGTTGAGACCAAGCTACTGGAAGCCATCTACGCAAAATACTGAAGCCAAGGATAGTTGCAGAACCTAAGGTTAGAGTTGCTGGACATCCAAGGAAAAGGTAAGCATAAAGAAATACAAGTCAGGAAAGAAGATTGAAGCATACTAACCAAACTAACCAAGCACTGACCATTCTATAGCCCACAGATATCCGCATTTTGACTAGGAGGACATAAACAAGGACACACAAATATCAGTAAACGGACAAACACAACATGAACACGTATAAGCCTTTCTATAAGCATTCCATACAATGTATAAGCCTTCCTATAAGCATCTACGATATATCATTGACTATTGCTAGTCCATATCACATTCCATTCTCCAATAAACACATACATATCTTGCAGAGAGTGATCAACCATTGAAGCAAACCAACCCATTTGAATAAACAGAAACACAGTCTCCTATCTACACACTGGCTGAACCAGATTTTGATTTGACAGTCATTGGAGCTCCCAACCCTTCTTCTATAGCGCTTTTCATGTTGAATATCTCTTTGGGCCTCAGTCATAGGCCATTTGTGGGGATCTCTCCAACATGTAAGAAGAGTGACCTCAAAAGGAGTCTGCTTGGCCTTCTTCTTGCCATGGGTCCTGCATATTGCATCAATGATTCAGTTATGAGCATCATGGTCTCTGCGATGTGCAGCAGCAATGAGATCGAGTGCTTTCTGGTCATTGACATCCTTGGAATTTCCCTGCAACCCATCATCTTCTGACTCGTCCCAATCATCATCATCATTATCAGCACCATCATACATTGAATGATAGGGATCATTCTCAACACTTGTGGATGCCTGTGTGGGAGCAGATGAGTCTTCTGAGGGTTCATTGACAATATCTGCATTATAACGAGCTGGGCAAACCAATGTCTCAACAGGTCCAAGACCAGACACATATTTGACATGGTAGAGAGTGGGCACAAAGCCTTGAGCAGAAGGGAATGGCCCATATCCAAGTGCTTCTCACAGAAAAATGATATGTTCCTTCTTACAAGAGAAGGATATCAGCTGCTCAAGTGTGGACACTAGTGATTGGCCATCTTTTTGGCATGGATACCCTTGAGGAGGGCAGATATACCATGGATTCAGATGCCCAACATGCTCAAACAGAGCCTCAACATGAACAATGTGGGTTTTGGCAGCCATACCTCCTATGTTCAAGTGGGCACCTGCAGTATGTTGCCCTGGATGATGACCATCCAAAATACCCTGGCAATCTTCTGAGGGATACTCCCTGACACCAAAGACAGGAACTCCTCTACACATCAACTCATGCAACCAGTTTGATTCATCAGGAGAGAGAGGGAAGCGGAATACTGCCAACTCAGTCAGCCACAAATGTAGGTCTAGTTAGATATTATGAGCCTTGCATTTATATAGTCTAACTAGAGGTTTTGATGCTGGAGCCCCTGGGGCTGGCTAACCTGATTTCCATGGTTCAGGCAGGGGCCCCTGTGTGGGACTTCACATATCAAACCAAGCTCCAACTTATAGATCTCAACTGGACTCTCTCCCATACCACTGTAGTAGAACCAACTTCTATTATGAGGAGTATGTACAAACTATGGACACAGAGGAGTATTTATACACAGGAGTGGGATTAGAAAACTATAAGACATGATGTAGTTATACACAGGGGTGGAATTAGAAGAGTATAAGTTGTGAGATGAGGTCACTGGGACATTAGAAGAGATTATGGTTATTTGAGTCTTGTGGAAAAAGAAGAGAAGTCCATAGATTGAGTTGATCAGTGGAGATATTGGAGAGATCAAACTGAATGGGAGATAGTGACACAGAGCTGGTCATTGAGGTTGGATTGGTAGGATAGACAGGCACACCAGAATGTGTCGCTGTGGGCACTGTGTTACTGAAGGTTGATGTTGATGGTCTGTACAGGTTTGGATTAGAACCCAGACCCATTGTACTCAAGCCTAAATCAACACCAAGGCCTGAACCTGAACCATCAGAGTTCCAAACACCACCTGGACCAACACCAGGGTGCATCGTGGCCACAGGATTTGAACTCAATGTCACCAAATGATCCAAATTCAAAGTTGCTGAAGGTTCCAAATTCGAAGCCATTGAATGGTCCAAATTTGAAGTTCCCAAATAATTCAAACTTGAACTTGCTGGAGGCTCCAATATTGAACTTGCTGGAGGATCCAATCTCGAACCTGCTGGAGGACCCAATCTTGAACTTGCTGGAGGGTCCAATCTCAGACCTGCTGGAGGACCCAATCTTGAACTCGCTGTGTAATATAGTGTATTACGTAATTAAGTTAGGACTCAAAAGTCATGTATATATGGCAGTTGCCGAGATTAATTAAGTAAACCTTTGCCCAGATCTTCATCACCTAGTGAGAAACCATGAATATCTGTCTCTACTCTGCTTCTATCTGCCTAGCTAGTTGGCCTGTCTAGTAGCCATCAATACTAGCCCTTTCCCTGGCTTTGGGACTGCACCTTTGGATCCTAGCTGGGAAAGCAGTGAGTAGGACAGCCCTTTCCTCTCACTGACCCCCCACTCTCTCCTTAGTTAGTGACTGTGCCACTTGGCCAGTCACTACTTCATGTCCTTCATCATGACTCCCACTCCCTCGCAACCTTTTCTCCTGTGTCCAGGGCAAAGCCAGTGCTTAGCCCTGTTTGCAGCTCCCCACCTGAAGCCAGTGCTAAGGGTGGTGTGATTCCTCTTTGCCCTATTCCTACTCCCTCCCCTGTCAACTCCACTTTGTCCAAGTATGACAACAGGTGCCCTCCTGAACTGGGAGGTACTTTGTTACACACTGGAGGATCCAATATTGAACCCACTGGAGGACCCAATCTCAAAGTCACTGAATGACTTGAAGTTGTGGGAGAATTCAATGCCAAAGCCATTGGGTTATCAAAGTCCAGAGAATCAGAGTCAGATTCATCAATGAAGGGCTTTGATTGAATGCAAGTAGACCTCACAATGCCCTTGGACTTGGCAGCAGAAACTGGGGCTTTCTGAGATTTCTGCAAGGTCAGTTTGGGCTGCCTTGTTGAAGTTGTGGTTGACTCAGATCTGAAGTCTAGCCCTGCATCTTGGACACAGTGGATTGCATTACCATCCCTGTCAATGACCAATGGGACAGCAGTGTCATCATCAGCATCATCCTCACCCCATCTTTCAAGCTTAATGGGGCAGCTATTCCCCTTTTGGAACTCGGAAACAAGGAATCTCCACTGTCCACCTTCCCAGCTCTTGTTGGTGTGGCTTGGATGTGGAGCAGGGCATTCTTCTTCAAGCAGCCACCCAATGAAGCGAATATGATGCCAGCAAAGCAATGCAAGTAATTGGACCCAAGGAACAGAAACTGGAAACCAGGCATGGCCATTGGAGATGAACAAGTTCCTCAAATACTTTGAGGTCACAGAGTAGGCCAAGTCTCTGGTCTTAAGTTCATGTTCTCACCATACTTTTTCTGCCTCTTCATGCCACTTCGAAATTCCAGTAGCATCCAGCTGCTCATTCATGAGTTCAACAAACAGCTCCTCAAGAGACTTCTTCAGATTAAACTGCTTCTCAGCAAGCTGTTGGATTTCTGAAGATCCAAAAAGGATGGCATTCTGCACATGGGCAGCATATGCATCAGGCCGAGAGCAAACAACAAATGCAACAACATGGGCATCAAAAGTGGCCATGTGCTGAATTTCACCCATGAGAAGCTTCTTTTTCTGATGGATGTATTTGGCAAGCTTGGTGCCACTTGTGACTTGGACATCCTTATCCACCTTTGATTGTTGGGTGAGTGATTGCAGGTCATCTAGCCATGCTTCTAGGCCATCGGTGTCCCCATTGAACTGTTCTTTCTCCTTGGCATATTCGAGTTGAAGTCCACCTGGACACACTAAAAAGTGGAAGGGGTTTATCAGCATCAACTAAACCATCACAATAAACATGGAGTACTAATGTTTGGGAAGACCAGCAAGTTTCTGTTTTCGACTATATCCATTGAATGGATTAGGCAGCCACTTGGAGTGGAAAGAGTCACCAAGATTTGCCAGTCAGAGGACTTGATGCAGCAGGTGGTTATATTTTTTGGCCATGGCTTCCAAAGTGTGATGAAAGGCCTCAGTAACCCCATGCACTTCATCCACCAGTGCAGTAGGAAAGGGACCCCTATTGTACTGTGGTTGGTGAGGCTGGCCTTCTCCATCACTGCTCAATTGGGTGTCATCGATGTTGCTAACACCCACTTTGATATCTGAGCCCAGATCAGCATCTCGTGACTCCACTTCATCCTCTGAAATTGCTTCCACTCCCTTGCCCTTGCCATAGGGGACCTTGAAGGGTACACGAAGTTGTTTTCTTCAAGTGGACTTCAAAGTTGGCAAGGTGTGTGCATCAGTCACTGGGAGTTGGATTGATGGCAACACTTGATCCTTGGGATGACAAATGGGCAGCACAGGAACCAGTGCAGAAGGGCGAGTGCTTGTTATAGTGGGATTCACAGAGGGGTGACTTCCTGACAATGGCAATATGGACAGTTGGGACTCTGGATTGCTTAGGAGGAAGAAGTTAGATCCTACAAGAAGAACTGAAACCCAATCAAACATACCTTGACTTCTGAAGATCCTTCACCAACTTCAGGATTTTGATCTCAAATTGCTCCAGCTTGAGACTGCGAGTGTTGGCAAAGAAGGCCAATCCTTTAATGATGCCAAGAGCACCACATGGACCCCACCTCATCTCTTTAGCAAGATGAGATACATTTATGCCTTGAAAGATGTGATTAAGAGTGCAATCAATGAACTCACAGTCTTCACTGGGATCTGCCCCTTGGTCAGGGAGGGACCAGAGCAGGGTGTCAACCTGGGTAGCATCCCAGACATAGAGAAGATCCCCTGGGCATGCTTCTGGAATGCTAGTAGGCAGATTAAATGCCAATGTCCATGGATCATTGAGCAATTTGTGAGGGTTGCCAATTCATTGTGCTTCATCCAACAGCTGGTCAGGCGTATCAGATTCTGGCATAGACCCTCCATCATCAGAGGAAATGTCCATGACTGAGGACAGTCCGACATGACTGCCAGATAGAAGCACTGTGGGTTCTTCATTGTACCCAAATGTTGAAGATGCATGTTTGGGTTCAGAGCTTTGGATGGGTAGGAGAGGAGGATCATCAGGGTAGTCTACCTGACTGGAAGTAGGAGTTCCATTCAGAAGTGATGCTGATCTCTGAGACTCATGCTGATATTCAACTTCAGGGATTTTAGGGTGAGATTCGAGTTGGATATACACCTGATTCTTAGGGGGTTGCAAGGGGGTTGATGTGATGACACAAAACTTCTTGTTCCTCCAGTTGCCTCCAGGCAGACCCGATTTTTCCTGCCATAGACATCATGTAAGAACAGGAGCAGGGATTCTTAGAGGCATACATACCATATTGGCAGTTTTGTCATTGACTTCGTTGTTAGCTTCATCAGCTACCTTGCACCTGCCAATATTGATCTGAGGATATGATGGTTCCTGAGACGTCACATTCTGTTGTGAATAATAGGTGAGCTCAAACTTGCAAGACAAGAAATCAGGAGACATATGATTTTGGATGACTCCTGTGCACCTGAGGATGATGGTTCCTCAGACAGGTCATTGAAGGCTTTGTATTTGGGGACTCACAGTTGTGATTTTCAGTATGTGATGACTTGGTGCATTGCAAAAACACCCTTCACAAATTTTCTGGCTGGGTTGTTGAAGAAATAGTTCTAAAACTCCCCAAGCTTGAAAATAATGTTTCAGGGTGATATTGGGCAACACCTCCAGTCGGAGACCTAGTGTATGGTGAGATGGGGACAAGGAGAGTGTAATAGAATTGTAAAGAGAGTGAGCAATGTCTTGGTCTTGAGTCTGAGAAAAACAATGGTGAAGCAAATGCCACCCCCCCCCCGCAGTAACAGTTCCCACTACTCTATCTGGGAGATTCAAGAAAATATCCAGGAATTTCCCAAGACCAAGCTGTCTGGAATGTGCTGGCTTGCAGTTCGGAGGTGCGACAAATTTAATATGATGGTCCCAAAGGAGAGTGGATGATATGCAAATGATCCACCTCTCCAGCTGAGACACTCAAGAGATAACTCAGGAGCCTCTCAAGCAGAGTGGTTGGTGCATTTTTGGTGTGTAGTGAGAATGTCTTGCTCAGTATTTGCTGATCTATTCAACGCCTCAACAGAATACTGATAAATGCCATTCCCATATGTAGATATACATACATCCATACATACATGCAGGATTAAAAAAAAATGGAGGTGATGGGACAGGGTAGAAGAACAATGAGAGAATAGCAAAAATATTAATCATTGCCCTCTGCTACAAATGACCTCATTGGGCTTCAGAAAGAGGGTCAGTGCTGAACATGAAGAATCCCACTGGATGAACCATTCTTGGGACTCCATGGACCCAATGGCTTCCATATGGCATTTGCGTGAGGGGTGAGAATACCTGACAGATGCATCTCCCAGAGCAGCTGAATCTTTTGCCTTCTGGGCAGGCTCACGAACCAGAATATCATATGGTCCTCCAGTAATGTAGAGAGGGACCCAGAATGGCATGATATTGTGGTTAAACCAATCCATGTGGGAATTCACAATCATTGCTAAACATCACTGTACCACATGATCAACCTTGTCCAGAGCTTCCAACAGCCACTTCGTGCTGAAATCCACTTGATCCATAACCTGTGGTGGAGGATAATTGCAATCACATACAACTGGAGGATAGCGATAGAAGTCCGGGAAGCAATAGCGAATGTAATGCTGTAAGGAGGCATCTGTGCCAGGAGGCGGAGGAAAGGGGTGTAACTCCCACAGGTTGCCAATCTCTCAATGGGGAGGCGCATGCTCCAGTAGGGTGGCAAGATCACTCAGGGATGTCTGGTATGAAAAGGACATCTTGACATAATCGGGATCCAGCATGTATCAAAATGAAAAAAAATGGCTTCATGCCAACTGACAGGCACCGAAACAGCCTGTTCAAATTCCCACAGCGAATAATGACCTGAGACAAATCACTCAAGAATGAGGTCCTGCCTCCACTGGGATTTAAAGGCCAGCAACACTTTTTGCTTCTTGTGTGCGGGCCTTTTGCTGTTTTGTTCTTATGAACATGAACCCTGAGAAGGCCATCATGCATCAGCAATTGGAAAATTGCCTTGATGTCTATGTCAGCAGTGACACCAAAGAATTTGATGCGATACCAATTGCTGACAACAACAAGTGGATTGAGGTCTTCCACCATTTCCCCAGAAGGCTCAAGACTGACTTCATTTGTACCCCCTTGCTCATCACAAGGCGAAAGTGGTGGAGCAATTGGCAATGCTGCTTGAAAGGGGGGATCCACTGGCATATGGTCCTGAGGAGGGGGTACAGCTTGCTGCACATCCTGAATTTCGGAATTGCCAGGGTCAGGGGGAGACACCACAGGACACACAGGTGTCTCCTGCTCTTGATGGTTGATTTCCATCTCTGGCCCATATTGCTGATTGGGGGGGGAATGAGGAGGGGAATGGCAAGGAGGGGATTGGTGAGGGGATTGGCAAGGAGGGGATCGGTAAGGGGATCAGTGAGGAGGGGATTGGCAAGGGGATTGGTGAGGAGGGGATTGGCGAGAAGGGGAATAGCGAGAAGGGGAACGGTGGGAAGGGGAACAGTGAGAAGGGGAATGGAAGCAATGAGGAGAATGGAAGTGGGAAGGAGGCAAGCGACGTGAGGGAGAATGAGAATGAGACTGATGGGAAGGGTGGTGAGGAGATGCCAAATGACAGGGGAGTAACACGAAGCGTTGTTGGAGGGATAAAATCCCACTACATACATACCTCATCCGGGCCCAACTACCTCCTCAAATGAATCCATATTTCTGTATTTCTCGCATATCCACACTCGTTATTCCTCTGGCCATCAAATAGTATGGATTCACATCCCAGGATCCATGGTCCTTTATACTTTTCCTCCACCCTATATACGAGACAATTATTTGTCTGTCCTTGGCACTTCAACAGGCCATCTAAATTGTACTTATTTCCAAGCCAGTTCAACCAGGCTAAAGCAACTTGCTTACTTTCGTCCACCTATTGTATCACTATTGGCATATCCAAATGCCTCAAGGGCGGTATTTGACCTTGGATTACATAACATGACTCCCACTTTGACTCGCAGACTTGTCACATGTTGAATAGGGGCTATTCCAATGCTCTCAAGGAGTATTTCATGAATATCTCCCTCATTTTTGATCGGGATCGACTCGGCAAGACAGCGCCCAGAAAGCTACGATCAATACCTGTCTAACGGTACCACACATGCGTTTATCGGATACGAACTGCATCTTCCAGGTCTATTTTACCTCAAGCTCCACACAATCCTTCAGTATTTCGCAAATAACTCCATCAGTTTTGATCCGATTCGTTGGGAACGACCACCCCTGGAAAGATGCTGAAGATACGCATCGAACGGTACCAAGGGCAAAACGAGCAGATTAGAACTTGGCCTCCTGTAATTTAGTCTCCTCATGGCTCATTTCACTTTTACCTCCGCTTTTCTGATTACTAAAGGCAATTATGGTTCCGGCACCCTATGTCCGATGGAGGGTACATATAGGGCGACCAGTTCCACCATTCCTCAAGGGATTTGGTCCAGTAGAAGAGGAGGAATACCTTGGTTAAGCCATATTCTCCTATTCTCACTTGTTAATTGAATATCTCCTTCAGTTTTGAAGCTTTTGACTTGATTTCTTTTTCCTCATTTTCACCTTAATCCCACCTTTCCGCTGGTTACCATAGAATTTTTCTGTGATGTATATTAAGTGCAGGAGATGCGAATTTCTATCATCTTTCCCCCCATCCCCAGTTGAAAAGCTAGTTGAACTGCTGCTGGTGTCAGGGTAAATTCCAAAACTCAACCCCCACTAATCACACTTTTGATAGGCTCTCAAGAGGAGGACCTAGAGTGTGATTCCCTGATTTATCAACCCCTTCATTTATTGTCTGGATAGGCTCTGTCTATACAGGACAATTTCACCTGTCCAAAGACCTCCCTCCCCTCAGACCCTAACATTCGGATTGGCCCCGTGATCCCCTCTCTTCGTCCTCGTATCCATTTCGCGGACTGTAGCTGGTTTCATCCTCTGTTTCCCACTTACAGCGTGGCAGTAATCACCCTGAGAATATCATTGCAAACCATGCTCACCACTGGGTAAGTGACGGCTGGTAACTCGAGGTTGATTCTTCTTATGCAGGTGCACTGGCCTTGGATTTGAGCATGGCTGGGACCATCTCTGAAGCACATAAGTCTCCAGGGTGGTGCAGTACACCTTATGCTTGCTCTGAGCAGCCAGGACCATCAGAAGGATGCACTTGTGGGCATCTGCATTTCCTGCCAATGCCAGACCCAGGTCTGCAGTGACCTGTGCCCACAGGGGATCTTCATTCCAGGCCTTCTCAATCTGGGCCACAATGTGCACCTTTGCAGCGATCTCTGTGTCATTCAAATGTGGCTCCTCATCATCTTCAACAGACAGATCGGAATCCAAATCATTCCACTCTGGAAGATTGGTCATGGCATTGACCTGAGGGGTTAGATCCTCATGGTCTAGATTGGGGGGGGGTAGGCTCTTCATCGAGATCAATCTCAGCATCAATAGCAATGAGTTTGCCTTTTCCTTCTGGTGGCAAGGTCCTACAAGATGGCAGTGGCACCACATGGCAAAGGGTGACTGATGAAGGACCGAGGAGATTAGTGAGTGTTGCAGCCATAGCACTGTCCACTTTGAAAAGGCGAGCACCAAACAAACTGTTGAAGATGGACCATATAGACTGATTATTATCAGATACAAAGATCGGATACTGGATGTACCAAGGTGATGGATGCTTGACCTCTGCTGCTCAAGACATCTTCCAAATTTCCACAAAATCCCCATGCAGCTCAGTACATTCAGTGACACATTGAGTGGCCTCCTGGGTCTCCGGGTTGGAAACAGAACTGAAGGAATCTAGAGGATGGACCTCCCTCTCCTCCAAAACCCAAATCCCATGCAAGGGAACACCGTGGCACTCCAACTCGGTGACTGGGACATCCACATTATCCACGATGAAGAAACAACCAATCAATGAGTGATTGACTCCAAAATGAGGCAGTTCCAAACCACAGACAAAGGCTATATGATCGAGGGTGTAATGCATGAGAAGTTGTGCAGTTGCAAGCATCTCTGCTTCGATGTCCTCGATGGCCACAACCTCCTTAGTAATTGCATGCTTAGAGTAGGATGCCTGGGCAGCTTCTGGTAGTTCTTGGTCCCTACTCTCAACCAGAAGCATCACCAAGTTGCAGTGGTGGTTGGGTCAGAAGAGTGGTACATTGTTGAGGTCCAAAAGGAAAAACTGCACAGCCTCCAACCACCAGCAGTAACAGTCAAATGCGAATATAAGCTTCCTGCACATTTCACTGATCCAGCAGTTATTGAGGTACCAATTGTGTGTGAGGTGAACTTTGCTGAATGGTAAGAATGGTGTGGTTCAGTGCTGGAGGAGATAGGGATGATGCGGGGCATTGCAATTGTAAATGTGCCTCACACACAGCTTGTCAATGAATGACCAGGCCGAATGTGGTTGCTGCCAGGATCAAATATCACAGGGAGACTTGGGCCAATGTCTATGCAGAGTTTCTCCAGGTAGCATAGAGTTAAGGCCAGAAAACAACAGGTTGAAAGGGGGACATGCTGGAATGGCACCAGGGTTCTCCAACAGTCCCAATAGTTCCTCAGACATATCCTTCTCCCAAAGGGTATTGGTGTATTTGAGCACCCAGCCTTGGATACTGACAAAACAGTTGTCAGAGATAGGCCATTCACTGATGGCATCTTTGAAGACCAAGTTAGTCTTTGGGAACTCCTGATACAAAATTTATATAAACACACCACATCGCTTCTGCTTGAAGTGACAGAAGTACCACTCTGTCAGGGCCACACTGCGACAAGGGCACCAAACAAATGTAAACACAAATAATTCCGGCTAAGTCCGGTGTAAGTCCAGCTAAGTCCGCAAGAATCTGGCAAGAATGAGATAAGGAGGTTAGGGATGTTGGAGGAGTGGTCCAGCAGCCTGGAAGGGACTAGGCGGAAATGAGCACAGCGGTCCTTAAGCTCGTGGAGTCAACTGGATAATACTCGGAGCTGTAGTCCGGAGTAACAGTGGAAATCCTGAGATTATGTAATATGAATATGGAATACATGAAGGCTGACCTGTAGTCCGGAGTAACAGCAGAAATCCTGAGAGACCAAAGCTGTCAGGGCCACGCTGCGACGAGAGCACCAAACAAATATAAACACAGATAATTCTGGCTAAGTCCGGTGTAAGTCCGGCTAAGTCCGAGAGAATCCGGGCAGGAATGAGATAACGAAGATAGGAGGAAATGGAGAGGCAATCCAGCAGCCCGGAAGGGACTAGGCGGAAACGAGCACAGCAGTCCTTAAGCTCGCGGAGTCAACTGGAAAATACTCGGACCTGTAGTCCGGAGTAACAGCGGAAATCCTGAGATTATGTCCCCACAATACGAGTAGAAATACATAGAAGGCTGACTGTTAGATCGAGCTAAAACAGCTAGGAAAACCACATGAGAGCAACCAAAAAAAAAAACCAAAAGCATGGGAAAAAAACCACACACACCCAACCAACAACCGTCCTCTGACTCAAAACGCAATATCACAAACAAAAAACAAGGAACTACATATATAACATGAAAAAATAAAAAATAAAATAAAACGAGAGGAAAGATGAATACATAAACTGAGAGGTAGGAATTCAACAAGAACGGACCAAAACGAGACAACAACCGAAACAAAGGAACAAGAAATAACCAGAGACCAGCAACAAACAAACAGCGGGAGCCAGACCAACCGGAAAGCAATGGGAATGAAGAGGAATGAAAAGGAATGAAACAAGATGGGTTGGACGCGAGTAAACGCGGAGATCAGCGAAGCAAAGTGAGAAACCAACTCATGGAGTGAGGGAAATAAGATGGAGAACCGGACAGGAGGCATGGAAGCACAGACCAAACGAGAAGCACCTGGAACAGACAACCAGCCCACGGACAGTACGACCAGGAAAAAAGATACCACACAGGAAGAATAAAGAACAACGGAAGTTAGGGAGGCGACAACATAGAAAAGCATAAGGAGAGTATGGACTACATCGCTAATCAAAGGACATAACTTATACAACAATTAGATGAAACTAATAAGAGGAAGAAGATGAAAACATAAACTAGGATGGAATGGTATAAGGGAGAAGGAAAACAAAGGATACAAATGGAAAACAAGGAATATGGACAAGAAGAGGGCACACGCAGAAAGCACATAGGGAAAAATGAAAGAGGACATGAAACCAGAAATAGAGGATATGAGATAAAAGAGTACAACTAGGAAAAAAAGACAGAAGACAGAAATAAGGCTTGAGAGCAGAATAGATGGAAAAGACATGGATAGGAAGGTGGGGATGGAAACCAAGGCAAAAAAGAATATAATACTGGAGTAAGAGAAGCCGAATAGGACGGAGTAGGAACAGAGAATAGAAAGAAGAACAAAACAAAACTGACAAATACAACCCCAACTACAATAAGGAGCCAACGAAACCGAAATAGAGAACCGGAAGACAGAAGAAGAATCAAAATGGTTGACCAGAATCCGAGGAGGTCTGCAGGGGTTCGGTTAGGAGTGGACATGTCCAGAACCCAATGGAGGAGAAGTCAATGGCGCTGATCCGCGTGGAGCTTCCGGATGAGCAAGGTGGAACTCCATGATGACTTCCAGGGCATTACCTAGATTGGTCTCTGGAAGCCATTGGTTCTCCGAGGGTGGGTAGCCTTTCCATTTCACCAAGTACTGGAGTCAGCCTCGGAAATAGCAGGAGTTTTCAATCCGTTCCACCTCATACTCCTCCTCACCACCATGGAGGATAGGAGGAGGTGGAGGATGTGCAACACGATCCATAATTGGGTCAGGCCGGAAAGGGCGGAGTTTCGAGACATGGAACACTGGGTGGACTTGCATGGAGGGGGAAGTTTAAGCCGGATAGCAGAGCGGGAGATCACCTTGTCCACTTTGTATGGGCTTAACCACTTGTCCGAGAGTTTCCGGGCTGGGCGGTCAATGGAAATGTTGTGAGCATCCAGCCATACTGAGTCTCTGACTGCATACTCTGGGCTTCTGTCCAGTGTGCATCATAGTGACGAGCCATGTCCTCGGCTGCTTGGCAGAGAGCGGACTGGGCTTCCTCAGAGGTTTTCTGCATCCGTGTGACAAAGTCCGTGGCTGCTTCAACAACTCCGGGGCAGATTGGTTCAGTACCAAGGCAAGGATCTTGGCCAGAGTCAAGGCAGAATGGGGTTTCCTGGGTGGAGGAGTGAATCCGGTTATTGTATGCAAACTCCACCATAGGGAGCCAGTCTGCCCAATCATTTTGTCTGTGGTTGACAAAGATCCAGAGGTACTGCTCAATCACCTGATTGACTCACTCTGTCTGTCCGTCTGTCTGGGGGTGGAATGCTGTGGAGAAGTTGGTTTTAACTCCAAGGAGTGAATTGAGTTCCTTCATGAACTTCGAGGTGAATGTGGTGCCCTGATCGCTGATGATGGTCTCTGGAAGGCCATGGTGCCTCCAGACATTGTCTCGGAAAAGGTGGGCGACTCTGGTGGAGTCCACTGTGGTTGTTGTGGGCATCACATGAATCCGTTTGGAGAGTCAGTCAATGACGATCATCACACTGTCAAATCCATGTGACTCTGGGAGCTCCATGATCATGTCCACTGATATGACTTGCCATCGGCGGTCTGGAACCGGATTAGGGTGGAGAGTTCCGGACGGTTTGGACAGGAAGGTTTTGGTCCTGATTGCAGGTGTCACAGGTGGAGACATAGGTTGTGACATACCGTGACATCCCTGGCCACCAGTAGTGGCGAGACACAAGTTCATATGTCTTCCATCGTCTGGGGTGGCCTGTGGTTGGGGTGTCATGGTGTTCACGGACTAGGTCATGACAGAGTTTGGAGTCCAGTGGAACATAGACATGTCCACGGAAAAGGACCAGAGACCCTTGGAGTTCCCAATCTTTCAGGTGAGTCTTCGGGCCATCTCCATTTAACTCCTTGATGATCTGGACTACTTTGTCATCAATCTCCGTGGCCCTTTTGATCCGAGCCATCAAGCTCTGACTAGGTCCTTCCACTGCAACAACCTCTGTGGTGTCTAGGGCACAGGACTGGAAAGCAGTCGGCTTCAGTAGGACTACATCGGAGTTATCAGAGTCTCCTCGTGGATGGTCCAGGCGCTGTGAAAGAGCATCCGGTTTCCCAGACTGTGATCCGGAGCGGTGCTGGAGGGTGAAGTTGAACCGGGAAAGGAAAATATTCCAGCGGGCTTGTCTCCGATTCAGCTTCTGTGCAGTCCAGGAAGTACTGAAGGTTCTGGTGGTCCGTCAAGATCTCAATCGGATGTGGAGAGCCCTCTAGGTAATGTCTCCATGCCTCCAGAGCTCGGATAATGGCCATGAGCTCCTTGTCATAGATGTCATAATTCCTCTCAGCCTCTGACAGACTTTTCGATAGGAAACCTACTGGGTGCCACTTTCCATCCTCTTGGAGCTGTGAGAGTACTGCTCCGGTTGCATATCCGGAGGCATCGGCTTCCACTCGGAAGCATCCGGATTCAGAGGGAAAGACTAGGATCGGTGCGGAGGTGACAAGGGATTTCAGTTTGACGAAGGCATTACGTTCGGCATCGGCCCATTGGAAGGGGGTGTCCTTCCGGGTGAGATCATTCAAAGGTCTGGCAACCTTAGCGAAATCCTGGATGAACCGGCAGTAGAAGTTGATGAATCCAAGGAATGACTGCGTCTCCTTCAGGTTCTTGGGTTCTGGCCATTCCATTACACCTGCAACCTTGATAGGGTCCATCTCCACATGATCCGGGGTGAACACCATCCCTAGATACTCAATCCGGTCCCGGAAGAACTCACACTTCTCGGGTTTCAAGAAGAGGTTGTTCTCCCGGAGTGTCTGCAGGATCCCTCGGACACCGCAGACGTACTCCTCCCGGGTCTTGGCAAAGCTTAGGATGTCATCCAGATACACGATGCACACTCCATTGTCGATCCATTCCCGGAGGACATCATTGATCATGTTCTGGAAGGTACCCGGAGAGTTGCAAAGTCCAAAGAACATGACCAAGGGTTCAAACAGTCCTCGGTTAGTCCGGAAAGCCGCTTTCCATTCTTCTCCGTCTGCCATCCGGATATTCTGGAAGCCCCACCGCAAGTCCAGTTTCCCAAACACTTTGGCTCCTCGGAGTCGGTCAATGACATCAGAGATCAGAGGTAAGGGGTATGCATTCTTGACCGTGATGTCATTGAGTTTCCGGTAGTCCTGGACTAGCCGAAAACCTCCATCTTTTTTCTTCACAAAGAACACTGGGGCAGCCATAGGGGATTTGGAAGGGCGGATCCGACCGGAGGCCAGGTTTTCCTTCAGGAAGTCATCGAGTTCCTTTTGCTCTGCTGGGGAGAGTGGGAAGAGTTTGGCTGGGGGAGGCAGCTGGGCTCCCTTGTTAAACTCGATATGGTGATCCCATGGTTTCCGGCCAGGGAGCTGATCAAAGGAGTCCTTGGAAAACACATCTCGGAAGTCACGGAATTCCTCCGGGACAAGCTCCTCAAATGTCTTCACTGGCTCATTTGCTTTGGCTTTTGCAGCCTCTGCCAGCCTCTGGGAAGGGGTGCTCGTTGCTCGGACAATCTCGGAGTGCTCAGTGTCACTGGGGAAGTAAGCTGCAAAGATGGCATCTCCTTTTTCCAGTGTCAGGGACTCATTAATGTCATCAGCATCATCCTCCATGGGGGTGGGAGGTGTCCGGGTTCTTCCAGTGTTGTCCGGGGTTCTTCCAGTGTCTTCCTGGAGATTCTCCCTCGCCGACGCTCCGCGTTCCGCATCTTCCGGATCACTACATGACAGTCAGATGGGCACCGGGTCAGTGTGACTACCCCGGTTGTCCAGTCAATCTCCGGGTTGTGATGGTGAAGCCATGTGTGCCCTATGATCAGCTTGGTTTTCCCCAGTCCGATCACAGAGAACACTACCCGCTCGGAGTGATCATTGATTCGGAGGATGACCTCAACCTCTTCATCGGACAGACCCCATTTCATTCAGTGTTCCATCAACATTGTAGACTGGGATCGGGCGTGCAAGGGGTCGATATGTCTAGACCATTTTCCTTTGCGAAGGTCGGGTCCATGAACATTCCAGTGGCTCCTGGAGTCCAGTAGGGCCTTTCTGGCACAGATTGCTCCAGTCCGCGGTGATTGGATTTTCACCTTGATCTCTGTGGCTCGTCTGGGGTCTTCAGAAAGGAGGCGGATAGAAGGGGGGGGGTTGTAGACAGGGTCAACCTCAGTTGATACGCTTTCAGATTTCGTCACTCTCATTGTCGGAGAAAAACATGTCATTTCCAACTCCGTATGTACAGTTTTCGAGAGAGGAGAATCTGTTGGTCAGGCAGGATGCATCCTTCACTGCTGACCATTGGGAAAATCCTGCGGAGGCAATCCCTGAGCTTCTGAGGCATTCTTCAGAGCTGGGAACAGTTTCCATAACTCCTCGCAGATGATTGCTCCAATGTCTTCCATGGTGCAGATGAATTGTTGTGGCTTCCGCGGGTGGGGACAGTCACGAGAGATGTGTCCCAACTCTTGACAGTTATAACACCATCATGCCTCTTGTTTCCGAGTCGAGTCTACATCCATGGGAGTGAATGAAGTCGATGAGGAGGGTGTCAGTGCAGGAGGGAGTGTGGTCGGTCTAGGAGTGACAGGTGCTGCTGTCCAGGGATTCTCCGTGGATGTCGGGGGGTTTCTCGGAGTGTATGGGGTTGTACTGGATGTGGCTTGTCAGAACCAGAGATATAGGTTATCCAGGTGCCGTGCTGTATCCTGCCATCCTCCGAGTGTCTCCGGCAGATCACTGAGGTGCATTTTTTCCAACAGTCTTTCATTGAGGCCTCGCTGATATGCATCAATCAATGCTTCCTCTCCAAATCTGGTTTGTCCTGCCAAGGCGTCAAAGTGTGCGGTGTATTCCTCCGTGGACATCTTCCCTTGTTTCAGATTCCGGAGTTGGGATCATGCAGTGAACTCCCGGTCCAGTTCTCTGAAAGCACTTTCAAAGGCAACCAGGAACCCTTCAAAGGTCTCATATGGATTGTGGGTTTCCGGATCTAGGAAGGAGGTGGAGAGACTTTCCGCCCATGCTCCGGCAGTTCCATCCTTCATCCAGGAGAGTGTGTACAGGATTTTGTGCAACTCTGTTGGATAGACTCTAGGTTGGAGGGCAATGTTCAGCTGGATGGAGCATAGGAAACTCTCCGTTTTCTTCCGATCGCCAGAGAATGGTTCGGGGTTGGCTCCCTTGGCCTCACGAGCAGACTGGGTAGGCGGAGGGTGCTGCTGGAGTGTCTGCTGGACTGCAGCTGACACAAAGCCAGCGACATGCGTCCCTTGGCTCCGCATGTTGTCCAGCTCCTCACGGAGGGCGGCATTTTGTTGTTGGAGTTGGGTGAGGAGGTGTTGGAGGTGGTCGGCGGTAATGGCTACTGGAGCACCATCAGACATTTTGGAATGAGGAGTCGGAGGGAAATCAGCAATACTAAGCAATCCAGATGGTGGGCTCGTGAGAGAGCTTTGGTCTTCTGTCAGGGCCACACTGCGACAAGGGCACCAAACAAATGTAAACACAAATAATTCCGGCTAAGTCTGGTGTAAGTCTGGCTAAGTCCGCAAGAATCTGGGCAAGAATGAGATAAGGAGGTTAGGGATGTCAGAGGAGCGGTCCAGCAGCCCGGAAGGGACTAGGCGGAAATGAGCACAGCGGTCCTTAAGCTCGTGGAGTCAACTGGATAATACTCGGAGCTGTAGTCCGGAGTAACAGCGGAAATCCTGAGATTATGTAATATGAATACGGAATACACGAAGGCTGACCTGTAGTCCAGAGTAACAGCGGAAATCCTGAGAGACCAAAGCTGGGGTCTCTGGACTTCGCTCTCGGACTACTTATACATGATGACTATACTACAGGGGAGTGATCGCTAAACTGTGGGTGGTTACAAGGGGACGGGAACAGGAACAGGAACAGGAACTTGGCCAGGGGGCAAACCAGAAGCAATGGGAAATGAAAGGGAAATGAAACCAGATAGGGTTGGATCGGAGTCAAACCGGAATCAAGCCAGAAGCAAAGTGGACTTGGGCAAAGGAACTAAGTGGAGAACTGGACTGGAGGTGGGTGGACAAGGACCAGAGTGATCCAGAGTGGGCCGGAGTGGACCGGAGTGAGGGACAAACCCTGACACACTCACAGACCTCTCCATATGACTCAAGAATTGAAATGACAACAGGCTTCATGGGGGTGAGAGGTTCGCCCAACCACCATTGCAATGGCCTGGAATTGTCCAAGGTGTCCACAGGTAAAGACTTCTCGGGTTTGACTGTAGAGCTGGTGGTAGAGGTGGGTGTCAAAGTGTTAACTTTCTTTTGGAACTTGGGGAACACCTTCTGTGAGCTGCCAGACAATGACACTGCAGGGGTAGGAGATGCCAGCATCAAAGAATGTTCAGTCGTTTGACTCGGTTTCTTGCTCAAGGTCAGTCTTTTTGATGTAGTTCTCACCATCTCTCTAACAGACCCATATGACCCCAGAGTGGACTAACCACTCCAAAGTGCAAAGATAAGTTTGAGGGATAACTGAGACTCTGAGAGGTCAGAAGGAGAGTTAAAGTTGAGAAGATTTGCATCTGCACATTCGATTCATCTTCTTGAGGATGCTGAATATTTGTGCCAAACATTATGGGACTTGATACTATTAGCCACATTAAAAAGGATACATTGTAATATTATTCCTAAGGCATTATCTATGAGTCTACAGCTGGAGTTGATTGAACTCACTTGAGCCACTTCCAAAAACTAATGTGGCTCTTTGGGCAATATAGTGTACTTATGGCAGACTAGATAATACGTGTTTTCAGTATTCCATTTAAATCATATACATGTGCCAGTCTCACACGAATCCGTGACGCAATTCAAACTCTGTATCTAAAATGCAACAGTCCATTTCCATATATATATATGTTCACATGACTCTGTGACATGATTCAAATGCTGTATCCAAAATTCCTTAAAATAACAAGTGAGCAGTGACTCGGGATGTGGCATCATACTGATATAATGAGTTCCTGAGTTCTTGGCAAATATAGCTCCAGGATGAGGGCATCCCATTCATTTTGGAGTGTGTGAAGGATGACTGGGATTGAGGTCAGAGTTGCTGGACATGGGGATGCAGTCTGAGAATCTATCCACCCAGCAATATAAGCCTGACCAGTTTGAAGAGATGAGTCCACTGAAGGCTTACTGGTTTTTATTTGGATTAAATCCTCTTCCATGAGTCTTCCCCAGTGATTGGATCAGTTCCATTTTCCAAGATATATTTCTCTATCAAGTGATGCGATGCTTGCAAAGGTGTCCTAATTTCGAAGATACAATGGGGATTTGGGGGGGATAACTGGGATTGAGGTGAGAGTGGCTGGGCATTGGGGCACAGTCTGAGAATCTATCTGCATGGCAATATGAGCCTGGCCAGTTTGAGGAGATCAGTCCACTGAAGGCTTACTGGTTTTGATTGGGATTAAATCCTCTTCTGTGGGCCTTTCCCCAGTCATTGGATCAGTTCCATTTTCCAAGACATAGTTCTCTATGAAGTGATGCTTGTAAAGGTGTTCTGATTTTGAAGACACTGGGCACATCCCCAGACAATGCCATTGTTGTTAACTGGAAACAGCTGCAGCATTATGACTCATGTCAAAATAGTCACAATAATCGAGTGTCACGTCACACAATTCGACTTAGGGGCTATATGAGTTGCAGTCCAAGTCTGTATTGGGTACACCTCTTGGATCTATGTGGACAGGCATATTGACTGTGGTGCAAATATTTGAAAATATATTGGTCAAAGTCTGACTTGACAAAACAACTGCAAGAGCTCAAGACAGAGCTTCTTAGCCTGAGCCTGCATGTGCAAAAGATTGCCTCTCCATTGGCATCCAAGCTCTCCCAAATGTGTGTTGCACATAGTGATTTTCTCCACTAACAAATGAACGCACCTGTTTCTCCTACACCTTTAGCTCCACCATTCGCAAATCTATCACCCATGTTCTGACTGTCATGAACCGAAAAGCATGCCAGAATCTGTGAGAATATTACAAGAACAAGAAGTACCTTCCTCTGGACAGACCTGCGTGTAAAGAAAACCTGTGCCATCCACCATTGATTGACAAGGGTGGGTTTACCCCCTTCTCGCTATTCCCCTATCAATGCCCAATGTGCCTAATTCTTTTTTCTGGCACCAGCAATCAGGGAAGATGGAAAAGTGACACAAACAGGACATTCACTTCCCTACCAGGAAATACACTCTTAAGGCATGAGGGAGCAAAGTGAAAATCACTCATCAGCCTCAACCTCACTGTCATGTATGTGGAAGAATTTTCAACTTGGAGGTCAGGAAACCCTGTTGTGTGAGCAAAAGTGGCCAGTATTGATCAGGCAAGGGTGCAGTTGATATAGCTAGCCTTAGAACATTATTCGATTTTTGATTTGTGAACAAATTCAAATTTACTTTGAGGTGCATGTCTCTTGCTGGGGTGTTGAATCACTGGTTTTCTGGTTTGCATCTGGAAAGTTTGTTTCGACACTGCTTGTAGCCTTATTGCTTGGAATTGTGATCATAAAATCTGTGGACAGGCATTCTACCCAGTCTGCATGTCCCAGGCTTATGCAATCCAGTTTGACAGCTACTGTCAGAGTCATCGCTCGTGAATGAACATTCTACCCAGTCTGGGTTTATGCAACCCGGTTCGACAGTACTGATTACTGCCCACATATTGGGTCCACCATTCTGATTGGTGTCACACTTGTCGCTCTCATAAAATCTGTGAACAAGCATTCTACCCAGTCTGCATGTTCTGTCACACCACTGCTTGTAGCCTTATCACCTGGAATTGTGATCATAAAATCTGTGGATGGGCATTCTACCCAGTCTGCATGTCCCAGGCTTATGTGATCCAGTTCAACAGCTACTGTCAGAGTCATCGCTTGTGAACGAACATTCTACCCAGTCTCAACCCGGTTCGACATTACTGATTACTGCCCATGTATTGGGTCCACTGTTCTGGCTGGCATCACTCTCATCATTCTCACAAAATCCATGAACAAGCATTCTACCCAGTCTGCATGTTCCATGTTTAGGCAGTTCATGCGAGTGATGCTTGATTATCTTCCTGGCTCCTACTATTGGTGAGTACAATTCTGTTATTCAGGCCATTGCCCACTAATGCTGATATGTTGGCCATAAGGGTTGCGATTAATTCATCCATAGAATTTGCATACGACTGTCCCACCAAACCAACAAGCACCACTGCCCATTTGCCATGCCTCCCAAACCCTCCAATGTCAACATTCTGATTGATGAGAGTGACCCACAATCCTCTCATAAGCATAAACATCCCTCCAGCAGGCTACAAACCCATCCCTCCCCACCAACATCCACACCTCAGGCCCCCCATTTCGGCAACCTCCTTAGGTTGACTTCATCCTGTGTGGATGTCAACCTAACAAGGTAGGACTGAATGTGTACCTTTGTGGAGCTACAGTCAGAATGTTCCATATAAATAAGTGTAGCTACACAACCTGAAGTGTAGCACCACCAGGGGTCTGGGGGTGGAGCCCCCGGGAGCTCAGGGGTAGTGTTGCTACATTTTTGAATTAGACTATTAGTGGAGCTACAGTTGTGTGCCTCAGGGTAGTCATGTAGCTACACCCTATAGAGTGCTTCAAATAGTGTAGCTACATGGTTTCTACCTGATTTATTTAGTGTAGCTACATCTATGGGTGAGTATTGAATGAAGCAGTGTAGCTACACATAGCAGTATTTGCCTTCAAAAATGTGCAAGCACAAAGAATTTTTTCATTCAAGATTGATGTCAACATCATCTGTATCTGAGTCTACATTATTGATCCCTCATCCTCCCCATCAATCAGTCTTGAAAGAATGGAAGAAGCCTTCAATATGGACCAGGCCGATGCCAAGAATCTTGAACTTGACTGGGGGCATTTGAATCATGAGATGAGGAGGCGACAAAGCTATCCCAGTACTGGTTGCTGGGTGCTTGATTCCAATATTTGGGATGCTGGCCATTGGATCCAGGATCCCAGTAATGGTTACCAGGCATTTCAGTCCAGTGCTGGGTATGCTGATTGCTGGATGCATCACACCAGCTATCGGGTGCATTATATGCATGCCCATTTCCGCTTCCGTTTCAGTACTGTTTGTTGGGTGGGCTATATGCACACGCATTTCTGTTGGTGTTTTGGTACTGTTCATTGGGTGGGTTATATGAATGCTCATTTCCACTGCTGTTTCGATACCGTTCGTTGGGTGGGTTATATGTACACTCATTTCCACCACTGTTTCGGTACTGTTCGTTGAGTGAGTTAGATGTGTGTTCATTTCCCCTGCTGTTTCGGTACTGTTCGTTGCCTGGGTCATACCCATGTTCATTCCTTTGATACGGCACGTGAGGGCTCCTTGACGGGGGAGGCTGGCTTCGCTCATTGCCAGGGAATTCAACTCTGGTCTTGCTGCCAAGTCCAACATTCCAGAATCAATTACTCGGAACATTAGACAGATTATCATACCCATTGAAGGGTGGCTGTTTCTGGACGAGATACTCTCATGATGCTCCATCAAACATCCATCATGATCTAGATGAATACCCATGCCCCGTCCATCATGATCTAAATGAGGTCCTGAGTTCCGTCCATTGCAATCTAGATGAGGTCCCTGGTGGCGTCCATTGAGATCCAGATAAGATCCGAGTTTTGTCTGTCACAATCAGAGAGTCCAGGTCTGCAGATAGGTCCGAATTTCCATCATGATCTAGATGAGTCCTGATCATCTGTCACAATCCAGACAAGGTCCGGCGTTCTGCAGATAAGGTCCCGAATTTTGTCCGTCACGATCCAGACAAGGCCCTGAGTTCTCCATGTGAGATTCCAAGTTTCGTCATCACAATCCAGATGAGTCCGGCATTCTGCAGATAAGGTCCCAAATTTGTCTGTCATGATCCAGACAAGGCCTGAGTTCTCCACATGAGATTCCGAGTTTTGTCCATCACGATCCAGACAAGGTCCGGCGTTCTGCAGATAAGGTCCCGAATTTTGTCCATCACAATCCAGACGAGGCCCTGAGTTCTCCACATGAGATTCTGAGTTTCGTCTGTCATGATCCTCTTGAGGAGGTGCATGGTTCAGATTCGTGGGTTCAGTGACAGCGGGGGATGTGCATGAGTTGGTTGATCACTGTCTGCTGAGACAGGATATTTTTCGCTGCCAAGCGAATCACTAGTTGTCGAGGGACCAGGATATGAGGATGGGCCAAGTGAGGAATTGCTGTGAGAGGCAGCATTTTGCGATGTGTCAGGAGGGCACAGGTTGTGAGTGGGTTGTTCATTTGGCGCACTAACCCAGAGAGAAGGGCCATGCAGTCCCCGATGGCTAGAATTTCCCATGGACAGGTCTGTAGTAGCGATTGTGACATCATTGGCATGGGTAGGGGGACAGGATGAATCATAGGAGTCGACAGTGAATGTTGGTGAGAGAGGATTGATGCGATCCACCTCATCTGGAAGGGAAAGTGCCGGTAGGTCTGTGGAATGCCCAGATGGGACTCCAACCGATGCAATAGCAGCCCTTTGTGACATTTTATGGACCTTGGAGGAAACCTTTTCAGCATCAAGTTTATTCAAGGTGCGAACAAGCCGTTTGTGCCTCATTTCCTTGGCAGTTGCCCAGATGCACCCAGAGGCCTTCTGAGGTACAGGCACATTTCCCTGTGCAGGGGTACGGCTATGCATAGAGACACGAGAATGGGAGGGTGGTCGCGAGGCTCAGAACATTGAAGGAAATGATGTTCCCAATTGTCAATTTCATCCGCCCTTATATGTGTTCTCTCCTTGGTGTCTACAACAAGGCTAATAGAGGCATCATTTCCACAGCTTTTGTTGTATAGCTCATCTAAAGGATGAAAAGTCAGAGAAAGTATTGCAAAAGAGACCCATGCTTACCATCTGTCCACTTCACGAGCTTGAAATTCTGCCTATTTTTTAATATCCAAATGAAAGATATTAAGTTCTGTGTGGCTTCGGACCCCATGGCACTCCACTTCACACCACTACACCTGTGGGGGAATTGCTGGAACAAAGGCCATCCAACCCAGGCTGGTCAGACACTTCCATTGATCTCAAAAGCATGTCATTTTGATGTTTGTATAGGACCTAATAGGCCTGTGTTCTCTTTGATATCAAATATTGATCAAAATGGGCCTTTATATCGAACAAGTGCAGTTTGACATAGTTTTGACATCAATTTGAGATCAAAGTAGGGACTTGGAACTTTTACTTGTAGAACTCTGCAATACCACTGGCAAGAGGAGATTAGATCAATTAGGGTATATATGTATTAGGTATATAGGTATATATTAATATACTTTAATTATATCATCACAATTATGTATTTAATATTATGTAAATATTTTGTTGTGCACAATTATGTCCTGCTTTTTTGGGTGCATTACATAATTTCCTATTCGGATATTAGGCAATTGACAGGTCT